>NQII01000799.1:256708-307885 GCA_002778355.1 Clitarchus hookeri | reverse complement strand
GCCCTGCCTCCCCCACGCCCCCGCCTCATCATTGTCCAATGTCATCAACTTCAAAACATCCCCCGCAACGCGACAGAGTGGCATACACGGCGGCAGTTGGTGAGGGACGGAGGGGTGTGGGAGCGCTTGCGACCGACAAACGCTTCCTGCGACACGTGCGTATGATGCAGTTTGAGTTGGTGCGTCAGTCCTGGACATTCCGCAAACACCTGCTGCCCGTAGGGCTGTGCGATATGGCAATATCGTTATATTAGGGGCGAGGGGGCATTTTAAGGGATGATATATGGGGGTCATTCCGAATAATGATAACATTTACTATTATGCAATGTCTGATGGTCCACATGTTTTACCATGTTGTCGTATGTCTGCACAAAGGCGAGGTCAGAGCAAGAGACACAATCGGTTGTGATAACACACAATGATAACATGTGATTACCGATATCCCTGGTGTTTTATTTACTTTTTCTTACCACTACCTCACCTTTGTGCAGACAATCGACAATATGGTAATAACTTGTGAACCATCAGACTTTGTATGATAGTAACTGTGGTCATAATTATTCGGAATGACCCTATCTGCCATCTCTTAAAATACCTACACCCTCTCTCCGGCTAACATCCTTTATAAACTGCGATATGGTCCAACAAGGTAGAGCACTATCAATATGTCGGCGATATGCGATTTTGGGAGACATGTGATGTTGGCGATTTTGCCGTGTTTCGGTATCAGAATTTTTTTGATATTTATATTTTTGCTGTTTTTAAAAATAATTAATGATTTAAAATTAAAAAAAAAACGATGATAATAATATTCTCTCGCATTTCTTCTCTATATCTAAATAGTATAAAACAAAGTCGCTTATTCACCTCTGTCTTTGTATTCGCTTAGTACTTCTAAACTACGTGATGGATTTTGATGCGGTTTTCAACATAATTGAGGGAATTTCTTGAGGAAGGTTTTGGTGCATAATACATTTATATTTTATGTAAGGATAGTAGAGAAATGTTGAACCGTTTGTAATTAAGTCGAAAAAAACCGCTTTTAGGGAGTTTACATGTCTTGCGCTGACTAAACCATAAGAGATACATCATATTTATGTACTACAGAATTGTAGCTCTCAAAAAGGTCTACAGAAAAGTCCGCGATAGCATGTGTTTATTTTTTAAGGATGACCCACAGTAACCATTTTCGTCTTTTAAAGTATCGCTGTAAAAACTTAATTGTTACCGAGCAAAGTCGGGCCGGTTCGCTAGTGGAATATAAGTGGTTACTGTAAATTACTGAAAAACTAATACAAATACTCGGAGTTAGATATTTGAAATGTCAGTGCGAATGGTATTTACGATGTCAGTATAGCCATCGTGTGCAAAGTCAACATGTGCGCTATCAATATGGCCGACTTCGCGTTACCGGTACGATCGATGTTTGTTGCATATCGCCATCTATTCTCAGTAATTTCTGGAAGCGACACGAGCGCCGATGACGATGTGATCAGCATGTTTTTGAACGATAGTGAAAAGTGGGTATCGCACACCCTAGCCGCCAGTCGTGGGCTCCGAACTTCGTGGCACCAGAGGTGGGTCATTGACCTGCGCCAACACTGGACACCGTAACCACAAGTGGCGTTTCATTGCAACACTCGATATTTTTTTAACTATTACAAATTTTATTTCTCCAATTTGATTTTGTTGCCACTTTGAAAAAAAACTTGTTATAGTTATCGATTGGCCTATTTAATACCGTGTTGTTTTGTTCTTTGGCTAATACTTACATTGGGAGTTAGTGATTACATGAAAAATTACTTCGGGAATATGCCATTGCATCTGTTCTTCCCTTGGTGACATTCAGCTCTGCGGTGGCGTATATCCCAAGTAACTGTTCATCTATTAATCATTATTTTCTTTCTAGTTCAATTGGTAAATAATACATTCTTAATACGAGTTCGGCATTGTGACGCAGATATGCTTGGCCCCGTTGTAAATAGGAAGTCCCTTATGTAATACTGAATCGCCCCCTTCCTCCTTCATTGCTCGTGTGAACATACTCATTTTCTGGGAAAAGGTAAAGAACACATGCTCCAGCCCAAATATGGAGGCGAATAAATTTAGGCCGTTAAAACATTAAGGTTATCCAGGATACCTGAAAGACAACTAGGAGTTTCAATTTGAAAAAAAGGATAAAAAGGGGAGTGTATAGTTGTAACAATGACGACCACATCTTTGATAGGGGCCGCGGTGGTGTAGTGGTTAGACTACTCGCGTCTTACCAAGGCGAACTGGGTTCGATTCGCCACGGGGCCGCCCCCGGATTTTCACACGTGGATATCGTGCCGGACGATGACGCTGGTCGGCGGGTTTCCTCGGGGATCTCCCGTTTCCCCCATCCCTGCATTCCGGCGCTGCTCGTACTCTTCTCGCTTTACCCACATAGGCTCTCAATTTATAAATTGGTGACAAAATATCGACTTTCAGTTCTGTACTGGAAAAAGATTAGTAATGAAATATTCCAGTTTTTATTTTAAATAAATTAGAATATACCCAACTGTTTACAATGCGATCCATACGACAACTAAGTATGCGCCTTAAGGCTCTGTATCATCCACTATGTCAAATTTTTTAATTTCCTGACGGTTTAAGTTTATACGAAGTAAAACTTTAAATAACCTTACTATAGACAAACTTTATTTGCCTTACTCTGCAGAACAGACACGAAATTCAAACTAAGTACAATTTATTCACAAATAGCATAATACAAACTTCAAAATATCAGTACGTTCCTGTTTTTTTCACGATTACTAGATAACATGTAACAGAAATTTAACTCAAAAATTTAACTCGTAAATTGTAAATTTTCTATAGTAAGGAATTCTCCAAAATTACACTGAAACTAAAATCATGACCCGAAAATGAATCATTTATGCAAAAGATGTGAATCCGAACTTTAATGACGGCTTCGCTAATGGGCCTGCAGACCTCGTCGAGGTGCTGGACGGCCTGTGTTCGCTCCCTCCGCGGGGGAGACACAGCACGGGGGCGGTGTTTCCAGCCAGTCGAGCCTGGATTGGTCTGGCCGCACAGTAGGCGAGCTGCCGATCTGATAGTGAGCGGCCGCGTTCCCCCTCAAATTATAACTCATCAGGGCGCCCGCCTATCTGGAGCTGCGGAAGCGAGGAAGTGCTTTAGGGCTACACCGGCACGGTCGTCAAAATTATCCGTCGCCTTTACGTGCGAGGCACCGAACTGACTCGTAGTCTTTTACCGTTGGAGGGGTGCAACTATCGGGCTTGCGCGTACATCGCCATATATAAGCTATTCGCAGTAAACTGAGCTTTTTTGAAAGCCCTGTTTACCATCTACTTTTCTTCTCATTTCGTATCCTTGCACCGTATGTAAAATTAAAATTACCACGAGCCTAGTTACTTTATTCATGCGCCATCGAAGTGAAATCGTGGGATTGTTAGGAATTTGAATGTGTCAGATACACTAATTCGTGCTCTGATGTGTATAATACAAGAAACGCTAACGTTCAGTGGGCATGCATTTAAACATTACGCTCGCAATACAACTTTAAGTCTTACAACTATTTTCATTAATTTGCTGCCAACTTAACTGGGAGCGTGCATGCCAGGGAGTTCTTTAAATTATGCGTAGTTATGAGCGGTCATTTTGTTTTCAAATGTTGATTTCGAAAATGCTTACTTTACCGTGAAAAACCTTTAATAGTAAGACGTGTCTAAAAAATGTTGAACGTGTTGTCTTCACACGATAGTGCACAGAACGGGGCCTTCATGATGACAGTACGCTCCGAACAACTCAAGTTTGTATTCGGTATTCATTAATTAAGTCATACCGTAAATTATTTGTTAATTATCACAGGTTCGGCCTGCTATTCACGCGAGTGTGACGCCTTTAGGCTGTTGCAACTGTCCATTTATTTCTGTATTTATATAATATTTTATAATAAAAGTGAACAGAAATGGGAAAATAAATTTTCAAAACTAACATTAAGAGAATTATGAATATTTTAAATATTTTATCTTGTTCCAAAATAATTTAGTAATCCCCAAGTTAAATATGTGGTTATAATTGAAAAAAAATTACTAGTTTGCCGTAGATAAGTTCATTATGCTGATTATGTGGTATTAGTATACACATTTTTTTTCTGTTATTAATTAGTTTTCAGCAAACAATATCCGAGATTCAGAAGTAGTGTTACGTATGTACATTGCTTCAGCGTTACATTAAAAGCATAACAAAACTAATGCTTGTCATTAAATTCCTAGAGAAATGCGTGTCGCCGCTGAGCTCTCGCATGCCACCAAAAGGCCGCGGTGTCGCGAACCCGGCAAGTACCGACAAAATAATCTCATTCCGGTTCAAGTTCAAGTCTGGCCCGAACTGATATTCGTTTGTCCAATTATATATTTCATTCCACGTGAATGGAAATATCGTTGAAATATTTCTCGAACTATTATTCCTGACTGCCCCATTTTACTCTAGTCAGGTATTTTCAGTCCGTTGAATAAAGCCCTCAATCAAGTCAACGATTTGCCTTTAACTGAAAGAACATGTGCGATTTCATTTCCAGTTCATTTAAGAGGAAATTTGGAAGAACTGTATCTCGAAGTATATCTCGTGCATCTTTATTTGATTCTAGTCAGACATTTTAAATTCGAGGTGGAAAATTCCAATACATTTCCACGGCTTGTTATGAACTAAAATTAAGTTCCCAGTTGCATTTCTAGTTCTTAGAAGAAGAAATATGTAAAAACTGTATCGCGGACTTATCTCGTACTTCCTTATGTCATTCTAATCCGACATTTATAATTCGAAGTGGAAAATTCCATTATATGTTTAGAGAAGGAGGTCCCAATATAGGGTATGGTCCAAATACAGGCTAGCGAGGTTCTAGCTCTGCATGGTGCTGCTACGTAGCGGGAACTGTGTGAATGTCTTGTAGAAAGACATGTCTTGCAACACCAATGAGCCGGGAGCGAGTATTCGCGCTGAGTTGTGTGTGACGCCATATTTGTTGTTTTCTGCCACTTTGAATGTTTAAACCGGTATTTGTGCATTATATTTTATAGAAAATGTGTTTATCTTTCAGGCATTTGATGATGTGCATCTCATTGTTTATATACTGGACTGTCAATACGCAGTAGTTAATTTTCAGTTTATCGTGTTGGCCGTTATAACCACCAAACCTTTCTAACATGCAACTCTCAAGGAGCTCTAAATATGGGCTACAGTATGGGCGCTAAGCATGGGCTACTAACCCATATTTAGCGCACTTGTTTGTACAATTTACATGCCATGGTCGGGTATGTTCCAGGATGGGCAAAAGGAAACCGAAGTATGTGTCTAAAAATAAAAGGAAGTTGTGGAATAAATCTGATATGGAAGAGGCCATTTTAGTAGTTAGGGAAAAGAAGGTGGGAACAAGGAAAGCATCAAATACGTTTAATGTACCCCGCACAACATTGCAGACTTTGGAATCTCTTTCTCCATACCAAGCGGCGGCAACCAAACTAAGTAGAAAAACCATTTTAGGAGACGAACTTAAGCAAGCGCTCTGTAGGTATATACTTGCTATGAAGCAAACATTTTGGGTGCACTAGGGGTGACTTGCGGTGGATGGCTTATCAACTAGCAACAGAAAATGATTTCTAACACCCATTCATGTCAACAGAAACTGGAATATCTTGGGTAGATGTTTTCCTCGAACGCCATAAGGACGCTCTGTCCCTCCGCAAGCCATGTGGTGCGTCATTCTCACGCGCATTAGGCTTCAATAAAGAAAATGTACAAACATTTTTCGAGATTCTGGACGGCGCCTATGAAGAACGTAAGGACCCAGCCGAGAGAGAGTATAATTTGGACCAGACCGTGCTCACCATCGTCCAAAGTAAAGTATCAGATGTTGTTGCAAGGAGAGGGAAAATATAGATAGCTGCATTAACTTCAGCTGAAAGAGGAGCAACAATTACCATCATTGCCTGTATGAGTGCCAGTTTACACATTATACATCCTGCAGTTATACTTCCAAAAAAAAAAAAATGTCCAATCAACTGATGAAAGTCAGTCAGTCCACCGGGTTCGATTGTGAATTACATTTTGGAAAGTGGGATTTCCGGTAAAATCAGTTAAATTTTAGTCTTCTCATTTATTATAACCATACGGAATATTTAATTTCAGTTCGGATTATTGGGGAAAATTGTATAATTTCAATCCGGACTTGAATCGAAATTATATTACTTAACGTATTTCATTCCTGTGAAATGCCTTTCACATATTCCAGTTCAATTCCGTGTCCGGATATAGCTGCGGTTCCGATTGCTATTTGACTGCAAAGGGATCTGAACTGAAATAGTTTTCTGAATTCATTTTCACACGGAACGGGGTTTTACCTTTTCAGGTCAGCAATTTCGGAATGAAATCTAATTCCGGATACATAATTTTCATATCCAGTTCAATTTCGGTGCCTGTCCCTGGAGGCCGGGTACCCGAAGTGTTCATTACTTACTTAAATTTGCGCACACTTTGAAAGAAAACTTGGCCTTGAAAATACAGTATAACCATTTCATAATGTGCTTCGGAGGACCATGACGTTATAAGAAGGAAAACATTATAAGAGGGAAAGGCAAAGATTCATGATAGCAAACCAAAATATGCGCATTTAGTTTCTAAACAAAAGCATTGTAGAAACACACACTGTTGATTATTTAACTAATCCTTCGTGGTAATTACTACCCTGGTTGCATTATCTTCTTTCATATAATTATCTAAATGGAAAAGAGATTGCTTAACATAGGACTGGGAGCTAACAACATAGTCCCTCTGAATATCTTAACCTTTTATGTGTTTGCAAATGAGTTGGGTATAATGCAGTTTCATCTTGAATCTCTTGCTGCAATGATTGTGGGTTAGTGATAATTTTATTGGCGCCACTCATGTTAATTTTACAGAAACTGTTTTAAGGATGAACTATATCTGAAGCTTTACATCTATTTTAAATTATATATACCGGACTCTTGCAGGTTTGAATAAAATTCACCAAAAATAGTGACCAGAAAGATTTTCGAGATTGATAGTACAAATATGACCACTGAAATTTGTTCCCAGAGAAAGGAAGTAGACTGTAATCTGCAGTGTCCAGCCACTTCATGGTAGCTAATTTACATCGTCAGTGGATCAGTTACAGTAAATACTATACAAACGCAAACAAAACACATGCATAATTTATTAAACAAATTATAAATTAAAGGTATGTGAAGTAGTTTGGCGACAATAAATTACATTCTTAACAGGCAACAGTACTCACTTTGAGGGAAAGTGAAAACGTTATTTCAGGGAGTAATCGACATTGTGATTTTCGAGAAACCGCGAGGGCTACAAATATCCTGCATTATACGGGGAAACATTATAAATNAGTAATCGACATTGTGATTTTCGAGAAACCGCGAGGGCTACAAATATCCTGCATTATACGGGGAAACATTATAAATGGCAACGTAATAGGAGGGTTCTACTGTAACACCTTTGTTAATGGCTGTTCACTTCTGTAGCTCCGCGGATCGTATAGTGCATTCCTAAATATACTACGTATCACAAACATTTTATACTTGTGTTGGTGTAAAAGTACCTTATTTTTGGTTAAATNGCATTCCTAAATATACTACGTATCACAAACATTTTATACTTGTGTTGGTGTAAAAGTACCTTATTTTTGGTTAAATTAAACATCTACCTATATTTTATATATAAATTATATTGTTTCATTCATGATGAATATCAATAGAAACAGAGAGAAAATAAGTGTGTTGGTAATGCCTAGTAAGAAATAGTTTTTACGTAAAATATTATTATACCGAGTGACTTAGTTAGGCTTCGTTTCAATGATGCGGAGGGATATCCTGGGAAGTAGAACTTTAAAAGGGCTTCAGAAAAGTTGGAAGGAACTATGGATGGTCTAGAGGGGACGCGGCGCAATCATGAGGAAAGGGATCAAATAAGTGTGTGTCGTGCCAGCAAGGCGAGAAAGTGTGGGCGTGTGTGCGTGTGACGAGTGTGGAGAAGGGGAGGGCGGGATCGGGGTCTTGCACCGTTCTTAATTAGAGGCGCCACCAGGTGGTTGGAGGTTGCCAGCATGGGGGCCCGCCGAGAGGTTCCCCCCTTGTAAGGGCGCAGGTGTAGCAGGTGGTGAAGGTCTCTCGTCTAATCGGAGGGATCGACAAGGACGCCCGCCTGTGCGGCGTTCCTCTGTAAGATGCTGCGTCGTCATCGTCATGACTACCGCTCGAAGCCTGGTCGTGTTTCGTTCTGCGGCAGATACGCATTCCTACCTGTCCTCAGTCGACAAACGAGTTCTGCGGAGTACTGTGGCAATGGTTTCGTCTGTGAGTTACTTGTGCATGGTAATGGTACTGGTCTGCGTCGCTTCCCTTGACTCGTCTGGCTTGAACGAGCGAAACAGTGTGCCAAGGACAGAGTAGTAACCCGAGGAGAACGCGGCGATTTACAAAACTGAGCCGCCGCTTGTGCCAGAATAAGTCAATCGGGACTCGTGCGCTCCCGTACTTCAGCGGATTAAATTTCTGGGGTTATCTTTGAAAGAATGTTTTGATCATTGCCCTAAATTTTCTCAGCGAGACTCGGGATGCGGCGAATTTTCTATTACGGGCCAGTGAGACTACTTTAGCCGCGATGGGCCTCCGGAGTTCGGAGGTGTGCGACGACATTGGCCAGCGAGTGTGAAATCTGCGGACTGCAAGCGATCGGTTCCNAAGTGAAAGAATATACATTTTAATTAAAAATAGGCTAATAGTTGTTTTAAATGTCCTTCGGTAGTAGTTAACATATTAAAAATATACCTTATGTTGTTGAAAACATGTGAGAAGAAAATAAGAACTTGAAGAAGGATATCTAGAGGAAGGCAATAGCTGAGAAGGGAGAAGTACAGGGGTTTGACAAAATAATATAAACACCCTTGTATGGACACTTTATTTCCGGCGTCTGTTTTCTGTCTTATCTGTGGTGCACGGAATTTGTCTTTTGTTTTTCTCCTGTATTATAGCCTCTCGAGAAGTGTTCTTCGCTACAAGTACGTTTGTGATTGTTGTATTGGTGTGTTGATCTACCATCATGTCGGACCTTACAAACTTTCCAACGAGAGAAAATTGTTGGTGCCCGATTAGTTGGTGCATCTGGAACAACTGTCACAGTTCTACTAGGGGTGTCGAGAGCTACCGTATCTAGTGTTGTGACAGCTTGCAGAGTTCAAGGGAAAACTTCGTCTTCTAAACACAATATTGGAAGAAAACAGAAACTAACAGATAGACAGGAGGTCATTAAAGAGTGTTATTACCTGTGTGATAAGAATACCACTTCTAAAAATGTGACTGCTGAGCTTTCTAGAGAACATAGTGCCAACGGAAACGGTGTGACGGGAACTGCATAAACAAAACATTAATAGTAGGGCTGCTATTGCGAAACCTCTCGTAAACCAGGTGAATGCAAAGAGACTTCAGTGCTGCAAGGAGCACAAAACCTGGACTGCCGATCAATGGGAACATGTTATATGGTCCAACGAGTCTACGTTTACACTATCTTCTACTGCAGGACTTGTTTACGTATGGTTAACACCAAGTGAAGCGTACAATCCAGACTATCTTCTTCCAACCGTGAAGCATGGGGGAGGTTCTGTCATGTTTTGGGCTGTCATAATGTGGTTTTCAGTGGCTCCTATCGTTACAGTGATAGGAAAGGTAACTGGTAAGGCATGCGAAAACATTTTAAAATACCATATTCATTCAATGGCGCAGGCATTGTTCCCAGCAGGGGATGGCATCTTCCAAAACGATAATGCCCCAACTCACACGGTTGGAAATGTCCAAGAGTGGTTTGATGAGCATGAGGATGCAGTAACACATCTTCCCTAGCCTCCACAGTCGCATGTATTGGCAAACAAATTAAGGGTCCTTTACCCACCTCCAAGAACTCTCACGGAATTGGAGCAGTTTCTTTTCGAGGAATGGTAATAAATCCCATTGACCACCATTCAGGATTTGCATGCATCGATCCCCAGGGGAATTCAGGCTATTTTGGGTGCCAAAGGGTGCCCTACACCATATTAGGTGGGTGTTCATATTATTTTGATCAACCCCTGCATATACTTGTTTGTCTTCAGTTGTACTCGCTTTGTGATTTGTAGTCTCAGTTTTCTTCTCACAAGAGGAATGCCAGTAGTTTTCCGATAAACCAAACATCCGGCCGCTGTTATAAAGCGATGGGAGGCAAGGACTCACGCCTTCCTACACATTGCAGTTTTTTGGTACTTTTACAAAAGTCTTTAGGTTACTAAGTTGCCAATTTTTTTTCCTTACATCAGAAGCAAAATTTTTTATGTGGTGTCTTTACAACACGGAATTGATTTTGTTATGGTAGTGCATATAAAAATAGGCTAAATACTTCGAAGAAACTAAGTAATTTCAGAAAATTGCTGCAATTTTACGCTAGTTAGGTCATTAGGCAATATGCAGTTTCGTGTTTTAGGCGAATCGTTATTAGGCAAAACGCTGTAATTCTTAATGCCGGTAGGCAAAAAGCAAAGTTATCAGGAAAGTAATATTTTAGGCAAAACGCCATTAGGCAAAATTCCATTAGGCAAAACGCCATTGGGGAAAACACCATTAGGCTAAATGTTATTAGGCTAAATGCCATTAGGTAAAACGCCGTTCGCCAATATGCAGTTAGGTAAAACGTTTTTATGAAAAATTTTGTTAAGCAGAACTATGTGGTAGAAACGACTTTAGGTAAAGCGACGTTAAGCAAACCTTCGTGTACTCTAGCATCCTAATACGCGCGACGCAGTAGGGCAGACAGGCAAACTACTATCGCAAGTCACCATTCTAAGACAGTCAAACCATGGTACCCTCTTCCGCCGGCAAAATCCATTAGCGCAAACGTTTGTCTCTCGTAGAAAAAGGATACTTGGCTTGCAGTAGTTTTTATTTGCTCTCACAGCGGCTTTACTGCCATACGGAAGCAATCACAAAGAGCCGGAAAACTAGCTTAAAAATAAAATACATGGAAATGTTTTTGCTGTGGCTTTCTTCTTTTTGTGATGTTATATAGTTAAATCCATTGGTAACGTAGAACTGTTTGTGCCTGGCATATTTATACCTGCCTACAAATGAATAATGGAGATGACACTAAGTCCTTTCATTCAACATCAAAATGGCTTTTGCACTGCCTTCGCTTATCCTGAGTTGATCCCCTTGATAAGCGGGATTGTTAATAACGAAGTTTTGTTAATAACGAAGTTCGTATTCTATTGATATACATTGCACGTACCGCAAAGATGACGTTAGCCATTTACTGAATTACATTGTTACCGCCAATTTTTTGCGATACGTCTGGTACCCTCTTATGTAAAAACAGGAAATGTTTAAAAAAAATTATTTACAACTGTTTATCATTTACGAAAATATTTTGTATCTGCCGTTTGGCCCAAAGAGGCACTTTTTTTTTTATCAGACGCCGATTGTGAACGGCCAAGAGGGCTTTATCGCTCCCCGGGTAAAAAAAATTGGCTCTTTGAAATTAGCTCATGGCGGGACGTTTTCAAATTCAGTAATACAGTAACTGCCTATCACTTTGCGTTGTCTGTTTCGGCAGGTGCAGTTTCCGTGCGGCTGCTTTCGCCCGTTAACGACGTTGTATCACGGTTTTGCTATTGGGGCCGCGGTGGCTGAGTGGTTAGACTGCTCGCCTCCCACCAAGATGAACCTGGTTTAATACCCGGCCGGGTTACTCCCGGATTTTCGCAAGTGCGAATCGTGCCGGATGATGCCGCTGGTCGGCGGGTTTTCTCGAGTATCTCTTGCTTTCCCCGCCCTTGCATTCCGGCGCTGCTCCAGTCTTATCTCATTTCACCCTCATCGGCTCTCAAGACCTCGTTTTTAAGAGCCACTCAAACATCTCAACTCTACTCTACTTTACTCTTATCTAATCTACTCTACTCTACTCTACTCTTTCCTACTGTCTGATGTACACACGAGGGAGCTGAACAACCAGTCAGAGTACATGCACTATTTTTTTTTCGTCTCGAGCCTCCCTAAAAGTTTTACTCACTTCCATATTTCACCGCACGGAACGGACTTCTCCGATCGTTTCTTGCAGTCCACACATTCATATTTATTATGTCAGTATTTGCATGAATTAATACACAATANAGGTGGTTGGAGGTTGCCAGCATGGGGGCCCGCCGAGAGGTTCCCCCCTTGTAAGGGCGCAGGTGTAGCAGGTGGTGAAGGTCTCTCGTCTAATCGGAGGGATCGACAAGGACGCCCGCCTGTGCGGCGTTCCTCTGTAAGATGCTGCGTCGTCATCGTCATGACTACCGCTCGAAGCCTGGTCGTGTTTCGTTCTGCGGCAGATACGCATTCCTACCTGTCCTCAGTCGACAAACGAGTTCTGCGGAGTACTGTGGCAATGGTTTCGTCTGTGAGTTACTTGTGCATGGTAATGGTACTGGTCTGCGTCGCTTCCCTTGACTCGTCTGGCTTGAACGAGCGAAACAGTGTGCCAAGGACAGAGTAGTAACCCGAGGAGAACGCGGCGATTTACAAAACTGAGCCGCCGCTTGTGCCAGAATAAGTCAATCGGGACTCGTGCGCTCCCGTACTTCAGCGGATTAAATTTCTGGGGTTATCTTTGAAAGAATGTTTTGATCATTGCCCTAAATTTTCTCAGCGAGACTCGGGATGCGGCGAATTTTCTATTACGGGCCAGTGAGACTACTTTAGCCGCGATGGGCCTCCGGAGTTCGGAGGTGTGCGACGACATTGGCCAGCGAGTGTGAAATCTGCGGACTGCAAGCGATCGGTTCCTTTATTTTTATTAAGACCTCCATCTCTCACGAACTCGGATACGCCCCTCTGACATCCTGTAACAGTACAAAGACTGAGTTATGTCAACTTTGGTGAATTTTACATTCTAACGGATGTAATATAGAATCTGGCTGGAACAGACATGGGTTTCAAGGGACACGCAAAATTGTGAAATAATCCACTCTGGTCTCATGGTTCGTAGTCATTTGAGACAAATAATTCCTAACTTAAGGCTAATCACTAATCATTGACGGTGACATGACCTCACTAACCATGAGAAGAGAGGATGGGAACAGAAATGTGATTTGGATATTGGAGGTGTCAGTAGCCATGGCGTGGCATCATTTGGGGGCTGGTATGAGAACCCTAGCTTTGATAGAAACTTTCAGATCTGGACTGCAATAATTAGAGAACGGACTTCCTTTGTTGAAGGAAGATGTTTGAGGTTATGAGTAACGGGATAGTGAGATTCTGGATGTTTTCCCGATGAAGCCATGCAGTAATAAATTTTTATGATCCAATAAGTGTGGTTCAAATGAAGTAAAGTAGTGCTTCCAGTACACCTCATTGGGTTATTGGTTCTGGAACGTGGTGGAGGGGAGGCCAGGTCCAGCTTCTGTCGGGAAACATTGTCTTTCCGTCATATGTCAGTGGTTAATTACACAACAGACTAACAACTTCCAACCAAATAGAGCACCTCCTACTGAATTCAAGAGCCCGAATTAAAATGAAGTGAAAGAATATACATTTTAATTAAAAATAGGCTAATAGTTGTTTTAAATGTCCTTCGGTAGTAGTTAACATATTAAAAATATACCTTATGTTGTTGAAAACATGTGAGAAGAAAATAAGAACTTGAAGAAGGATATCTAGAGGAAGGCAATAGCTGAGAAGGGAGAAGTACAGGGGTTTGACAAAATAATATAAACACCCTTGTATGGACACTTTATTTCCGGCGTCTGTTTTCTGTCTTATCTGTGGTGCACGGAATTTGTCTTTTGTTTTTCTCCTGTATTATAGCCTCTCGAGAAGTGTTCTTCGCTACAAGTACGTTTGTGATTGTTGTATTGGTGTGTTGATCTACCATCATGTCGGACCTTACAAACTTTCCAACGAGAGAAAATTGTTGGTGCCCGATTAGTTGGTGCATCTGGAACAACTGTCACAGTTCTACTAGGGGTGTCGAGAGCTACCGTATCTAGTGTTGTGACAGCTTGCAGAGTTCAAGGGAAAACTTCGTCTTCTAATCACAATATTGGAAGAAAACAGAAACTAACAGATAGACAGGAGGTCATTAAAGAGTGTTATTACCTGTGTGATAAGAATACCACTTCTAAAAATGTGACTGCTGAGCTTTCTAGAGAACATAGTGCCAACGGAAACGGTGTGACGGGAACTGCATAAACAAAACATTAATAGTAGGGCTGCTATTGCGAAACCTCTCGTAAACCAGGTGAATGCAAAGAGACTTCAGTGCTGCAAGAAACACAAAACCTGGACTGCCGATCAATGGGAACATGTTATGTGGTCCAACGAGTCTACGTTTACGCTATCTTCTACTGCAGGACTTGTTTACGTATGGTTAACACCAAGTGAAGCGTACAATCCAGACTATCTTCTTCCAACCGTGAAGCATGGGGGAGGTTCTGTCATGTTTTGGGCTGTCATAATGTGGTTTTCAGTGGCTCCTATTGTTACAGTGATAGGAAAGGTAACTGGTAAGGCATACGAAAACATTTTAAAAGACCATATTCATTCAATGGCGCAGGCATTGTTCCCAGCAGGGGATGGCATCTTCCACAACGATAATGCCCCAACTCACACGGTTGGAAATGTCCAAGAGTGGTTTGATGAGCTTGAGGACGCAGTAACAGATCTTCCCTGGCCTCCACAGTAGCCTGTATTGGCAAACAAATTAAGGGTACTTTACCCACCTCCAAGAACTCTCACGGAATTGGAGCAGTTTATTTTCGAGGAATGGTAATAAATCCCATTGACCACCATTCACGATTTGCATGCATCGATCCCCAGGGGAATTCAGGCTGTTTTGGGTGCCAAAGGGTGCCCTACACCATATTAGGTGGGTGTTCATATTATTTTGTTCAACCCCTGCATCTACTTATTTGTCTTTAGTTGTACTAGCTTTGTGATTTGTTGGCTCAGTTTTCTTCTCACAAGAGGAATGCCAGTAGTTTTCCGATAAACTAAACATCCGGCCGCTGTTATAAAGCGATGGGAAGCAAGGACTCACGCCTTCCTACATATTGTAGTTTTTTGGTACTTTTACAAACGTCTTTAGGTTACTAAGTTGCCGATTTTTTTTCCTTACATCAGAAGCAAAATATTTTATGTGGTGTCTTTACAACACGGAATTGATTTTACTATGGTAGTGCATATCAAAATAGGCTAAACAATACTTCGAAGAAACTAAGTCATTTCAGAAAATCGCTGCAATTTTACGCTAGTTAGGTCATGTTTTAGGCGAATCGCCATTAGGCAAAACGCTTTCATTCTTAATGCCTGTAGGCAAAATGCAGATTTATCAGGAAAGTAATATTTTAGGCAAAACGCCATTAGGCAAAATGCCATTAGGCAAAATGCCATTAGGTAAACCGCCGTTCGCTTATATGCAGTTAGGTAAAACATTTTTATGAAAAATTATGTTAAGCAGAACTATGTGGTAGAAACGACTTTAGGTAAAGCGCCGTTGAGCAAACCTTCGTGTACTCTAGCATCCTAATACACGCGACGCAGTAGGGCAGACAGGCAAACTACTATCGCAAGTCACCATTATAAGACAGTCAAACCATGGTACCCTCTTCCGCTGGCAAAACCCATTAGCGCAAACGCTTGTCTCTCGTAGAAAAAGGATACGTGGCTTGCAGTAGTTTTTATTTGCTCTCACAGCGGCTTTACTGCCATACGGAAGCAATCACAAAGAACCGGAAAACTAGCTTAAAAATAAAATACATGAAAATTTTTTTGCTATGGCTTTCTTATTTTTGTGATGTTAGATAGTTAAATCGATTGGTAACGTAGAACTGTTTGTGCCTGGCATATTTATACCTGTCTACAAATGAATAATGGATATGACACTAAGTCCTTTCATTCAACATCAAAATGCCTTTTGCCGTGCCGTCGCTTATCCTGAGTTAATCCTCTTGATAAGCGGGATTGTTAGTAACGAGGTTCGTATTCCATTGATATACATTGCACGTACCGGAAATATGACGTTAGCCATTTACTGAATTACATTGTTAACGCCAATTTTTTGCGATACATCTGGTACCCGCTTATGCAAAAACAGGAAAGGTTTTAAAAAAATAATTTACAACTGTTTAAATATTTTGTATCTGTCATTTGGCCCAAAAAGGCACTTTTTTTTTATCAGATTCCGATTGTGAACGGCTAAGAGGGCTTTATCGCTCCCCGGGTAAAAAAAATGGCTCTTTGAAATTAGCTCTTGGCGCAACGTTTTCATGTTGAGTAATACAGTAACTGCCTATCACTTTAGCATTTCTCTTTGCGTTGTCTGCTTCGGCAGGTGCAGTTTCCGTGCGGCTGCTTTCGTACGTTAACGACGTTGTATCACGGTTTTGCTATTGGGGCCGCGGTGGCTGAACGGTTAGACTTCTCGCCTCCCTTCAAGGTGATCCTTGTTCAATACCCGGCCGGGTTACTCCCGGATTTTCGCAAGTGCGAATCGTGCCGGATGATGCCGCTGGTCGGCGGATTTTCTCGAGAATCTCTTCGTTTTCCCCGCCCTTGCATTCCGGCGCTGCTCCTGTCTTATCTCATTTTACCCTCATCGGATCTCAAGACCTCGTTGCTAAGAGCCACTCAAACATCTCAACTCTACTCTACTTTACTCTAATCTAATCTACTCTACTCTACTGTACTCTTTCCTACTGTATGATGTACACACGAGGGAGCTGAACAACCAGTCAGAGTACATGCACTATTTTTTTTTCGTCTCGAGCCTCCCTAAAAGTTTTACTCACTTCCATATTTCACCGCACGTAACGCACTTCTCCGATCGTTTCTTGCAGTCCACACATTCATATTTATTATGTCAGTATTTGCATGAATTAATACACAATAGCTAAAGAAACGTACATTCAAATACGTTAATTTATGAGGTTACGATAGGCAAGCATGACACATTTCCACACACAGATCACGGTGAACCGAGACTCGAATTCGTATTATAAAGGCGCGAGGACTCCTATGGCCCTAGTTTTCTGAGGCAGCTTTGTCGCTAAATAGTTACTTTTGTACTCAGCATTTTTTTTGTGTGTTAGAAAAATCAAAATATTTAATTTTTAATTAAAATACTGCTTAATCGTTTTGCCCACTGAAGATAATCATAAACCAGATGAAATAGGCGAGTTGAATTGCCCGGCAATTGCCCGTAATGGATATGGAGTACCATTTGGTAAAAAAACTACCACTGTAGTCAGCAGGGCGTTAACCAAAGTCACTACGAATGCGAATTCGATTTTCTATAGCGTCATTAAACACGCCAGTAAAGTTTATGTAACTACAAAACCACTGCAATTGCAGTTTGTGTCGTAGCGTACTACTAATGCATCAGACGCGATCGTCCAAATTTGCGTTACAACGCGTACAACCCACACGCTGGTTTGCGTTTAAGCTCAACTAATAGCAATTCCCTTTCGTATACGCTATCTTGCGCAGAGACAGACAAATTTATGTGGTGGTTCGCTATAGTTTTATAACTCGCATTAATGCTGCTGCAGTTTTTTTTTTAATACGATACACTCTATCATGAGGTTACCTCACTCTGTACAGTTTGCCAAGTTTGCAGTCGGTGAAGTGGAAATGTTAAAGTTACACGTGCACACTGCAGTCTTAGTCCGATAAGTGCGCTGGGCACCTAAAAATGTGTTATTTTATATTTGTAAAAAATACCTTTCAATTTGTAGGTATTACCTTTAAGTACTCTTTCCTAGCGTATTTTTTTTTTCATAGTTGCATAGTTTTTGCATTACCTGTCAAAACCACAATTTTGTTGCTTTCGGGACATATAAATAAAATAAACGAAAACATGTGCAGATATTTTAACAAAAGTGACTGAAACGCCATATATTAATTCATTTTAAGGTATGCGTATGCGCAATACAATTTTTGATAATTGCGAAAACATTTTACAGCAATATTTTAAAGATTGTTTGATGTAGCTCATGGTATATTACTTCAATTTGAATTATCTAATTTCAGTAAGTGAGTGAGTTTTTATTATTTGTTCATTCCTGAAACACTTTGACATGCCATTCTGCAGAATAATATGCGGCGTAATTATTTTTAATGCGAAGTAACAGTAATTGTAAGTAATGTCTACAAGTTTAACAATGTTTCGTAGAAATATAAAATAGTGACATTGTTTGTGACCAGTACTCTTAATGCCCGTTGACTTTATTTAGTGACTCCCAGATTTTCGCACGTGGGAATCGTGCCGGACGATGCCGTTGTTCGGAGGGTTTTCTCGAGGAACTCCCGTTTCTCCCGAACTTGCATTCCGGCACTGCTCCTTACTCACCCCGCTTTACCCTCGACTCTCAGGAATTCGATGTTATGAGCCACTCAGACATCTCCTCTCTCTCCCCACTTTGTTTAGGTGGCAGCAATATTTTAAATACTCAAACGTGGTCACCTGGGTTTTCGCACATGGGAGACGTGGCGGACTTTACCTTCGGCCGGAGGGTTTTCTCGGGGTATTCCCATTTATCCCGCCCTTGCATTCCGCCACTTCTCCATCTTCAATTTATTTTACTCTCACCGGCACTCAAGGCCTCGATGCTATGCGCCGACCAACACCTTTAAACTTGAAACACTCGAGCATTACAAAAAAGCTGAGTGTTACATTTAGTATTTTTTTATGCATGTAACACATTTATACAGTCCATTCGCGGTTACTTCCAACTTTTCTGAAGCCCTGCTAAAGTTCTACCTTCAGGACATTCCTTCGCCTCATGCATGCAAAACTTAACCAATTATACAAAATTACACCAAAGGGACAACGCACCGCATTCGTATGCACTCAGTATAATAATAACAACAATTCGACGCATTCTGCGTCCCTATATTTTATTCGTCAGAACACATGCTCTGGCGGCGCTCGCAGCCGGACGACCGCAATAAGGATTAAGGGTTTTGTGGACGTGCCGGAAGAGGGACACCAGGAGCCTCGCAGCTGCTAAGGCACGCTACCAAAGGTTTCGGCACGTGCAACTGTTCCTGCACGTGCAGACGACATCCGGAGACAACGGAAAGCACCAGGGCGCGGACACAGCCGCATTTTGCAGCTGCCCAAGGGACACCGAGATCCCACCACCAGCTGCGCCTGTCCCGGGCTTATACCGCAATAAACCATGAGAGCTTTTAGCGGACGTGCGTGCAGAACGGGACAATAAACTTCCAGGCCAGAACCAAGGGACGATGCCAGGTCGGCTGCAGACCACACTAACAGCGGCCACGTGTTTTATGACCCGGAGGGACGACAAGCACCCCGGACATGTGCAGCAGAGACGGGGCAAGTTGAATATGGTGATGGACGCTACAAAACCACACGAAGGGGGGAGCAACGGGGCAGTCAGTGGAGAGACGTCGAATCAGTCAGTCGCGGATCGAGCAATCAGTCAGTCAGCCGGAGTCAGTCGAGGATCAAGAATGCATCACGACGTCGACCTCAGTCGGAGGCCGTCAAGCAGGACGTGCGGCGGGAAGCATCCGAGAAAAGTCAGTCAGACTTCGTCAAACGCAGAGTCCTGCGTTGGACCCGGGAAGAAGGAACTTCGAAGCCAGGCGCCGAGACGCCCACCAAGTTCGAGAGCAGTTCCAAGCCGCCAGCCGAGGGAATTCAGCGCTGCAGTGTCAGATAAGTAGTTCTACACCAAGTGCGAAGAATCTTCCCCCCCCCCCCCCACGACGCCAGTCGCGGCGTCAAACCATACGTAGCCTACATGGGAAAAGGGAGGGAGTTTATCTCTTGAGTTCATGTACCAGTTAACCTGTTCAAGCAACAATAAAACTCGTTTATGTGAACTCACACAAAGCCAGTGTATGTTATTAGTAAATTGGACCTAGAGACAGCAGTGTCGACGTATTCCTACGCCCTATCACTGAGGGCTAGCATCATGTGCTGGTGCCTCACGCCGCAGAGCAGAATCAATACCTACTTCCAAACTTCAGCATTTGGCAGGTTTCAAATTGCCATAAGAACTATTTCTTGCTAGGCATTACCAACACACCTATATTCTCTCGGTTTTTATGCAACTTAATTATAAATGAAATATTATTATTTATAAATAAAATATTAGGAAAAGTTAAGTTTTAAGCAAAAATAAGGTATATTTATTTTTAAAACCCTTGTGATACATGGCATATTTAGGAAACAACCAAACACGGCATTTTTCAAATGTTTGACTCAAAAAGTGTGAGAATCCGCGGAATATTGTATCCCATTACATAGGTAATTAAAAAGGAAAGAAGTAAAGAAGACTAGCTTTACATTAAATAAAAGGATTATCTTAAAATATGTAAAATGTCTCCCCCCTCTTCTCTCTCTTTCTCTCTGTCTCTCTCTCTCTCTGGCTCTCGCTCTCTCTCTCTCGCTCTCGCTCTCGCTCTCGCTCTCGCTCTCGCTCTCGCTCTCGCTCTCTCTCTCTCTGAATTTTATGCTACGGTGGTTAGCGTACAATAGTCTCTAACTGTGATTCGAACTCGATTATGAGCTCATTTGATTCCGAAATTTTCGCGTTATGGGAACATGGCTGACGTCTGAGGCCGCTCGGTTTTCTCAGGGTTCTTCCGTTTCACTGTCCCCAGTATCACTTCATTTGATCCTGTAGAGGGGTAACGGCTACTTTTCACCTTTCTTGTTTTAAAGTCGTTGCTTCGATAGGTTTCACCGCCCGCCTTGCAGTGAGATTTTTTCATTTTCTGGGGGCCGCAGTGCATAGTGGTCAGACTGCTCGCCTCCCACCTAGACGAACCGGGTTTGATTCCCGGCGGTGTCGCTCCCAGATTTTTGCATGTGGGAATCGTGCCGGACGTTGCTGCTGGTCGGAGGGCTTTCTCGGGGATTTTCCGTTTCCCCCGCCCTTGCATTCTGGAGCTGCTCTATACTGAAATCACTTCACTCTCATCGGCTCTCAGGACCTCGATGTTAGGAGCCGCTTTAATCAAAACGTAATTTCGTTATAGCTTTAGCAACAAAACTGGTATATTATTAGGCATTATATTTTCATTTTGTTAGAAAAGCAATTGCTTCACTTTGAAATACGTTCTCCGAAATCAGCCATAATTAATGGTTTCATCATAAAACTTGAGGGGTTAGAGCAAACAAAAAAATTACGATAAAATCATTTTTTACTTCTGATTTCTGAGAACGCTTTAAAAAAAAAAGGAGCAACTGTCTCTTCAATATAGTGCAAAGATAACTTATAAGACTTTACTCATTTTATTACCAGAACTATAACGAAATTAGCCTTGAATAAAATGGTCTTGTTGCGGGTTGCGTAGTGCGCCTGAAACGCTTGAATAGCTTCTTAAATGTGCTGTTATGACTGAAAATGCATTCTAACGTTCAATATGAGTCCTTAATTTCAGACAGTTCGCCCTGTAACGGCCTCGGTATAAATCATAGCAGCACTCCCGTCTTCCATTTGAAATATTGTCTCTTCGAAATGGAATTTTTTTTCATTATCTAAGTAATTTTAGTGTTATGGATTTTGAGATTGTTCATGTCCTCGGAGTCATACATTACCAAAATTTAATTCTAATTTAATAATTACTTCCGGTTTTATAACGCAGCCCCATGAACAGAACAAACAATTTGTTTCATAAGCAGCGCAATCTTCCATTCCCTCACTGTAATCTGTACCAAATTGACTTTTATTATGTTCTTCATTACATTCAGCAGCTATTTGCAGCAGTCATTTGGGACATTCTTTAAAAGTTGTTTCCAGAAAGTCAAAGTTAAGCTGAACTCCTTTGTGTTAATATCGCGAAATTTTAACCGCGACAACATATCTCGATGGTCTCGTCGTCCTAGAGAGAGTTTCTGCATAGAATGAAAATACACGGAAATACAAGAACCAGAACACGTAAACATTAGATGGCTCCAGGATCTGTAGGCCCCCACAGTTTGAACACCTCATGTTGACAAAGCATTGATGACCTGGCATCAAAATTTTCTAATCACTACACGAATTTGAGGCTTTTCCTCGGAGTTCTCTTGTTGTATTTTCTGCCCTACCGTCGAGCATAGAAGACGGCGCCCTCTTACAGCAAAGAGTCTCAGAACGCAGAAAAATATCTGGGGCCGCCACCCACGTTGATTGGACTCTATGATACATAGTTACTCACAAAACATATTAATTAACACCCAAAACGCATCTTAAAACCTAAATGGCCAAAAAATAAGCGAGAGCATCAGTAAAAAAAAACCGCAAAGCAATATTTCTAAGTGTATTGAATTAGGGTGACAATTCGCGAAGTCGTGGTATTGTAGTTTTAAAGTACAGCGCAGGAAGTTGTGGGGGCTGTAATTGTATTAATTAATAATCATTATAATTATGTATTTAATATAAGCATGTAATATTTATATTTCGTTTGTAATTTTAATAATAATTTTTAATAATAATATTATTTTAATTGCCGCACAAATGAATGTGTTTGAGTAAATACAAATTCCAGTAGAAAAGTACGAATAGTATTCTAAAGAATAGCTTATGACAGCATTTCAAAACATTCTCTCTAATTTCACTAGTCGACGATTTTGTTTACTTTCCTCCCCTAAAGTTAAAAGGAGAGTCAGAGGTCCAAGGTAGGAGTGAGACATGAGTTTCAAGGCAGAACTCCGTACCGGGAATATTTTAACTATGCGACACGTGTATCGCTGCTTTTCTGCGATTGGGCAAACACAGTCGCGATTGGGGCCACGGTTGCCTCACGTGCTTACTGGTTAACATGTGAATGGAGGGGGGAGGAAATCGTATAGACGCCCTAAAAACCCTTCGATGGAAAATAATTGCAAAATTGCATTGCAATTTATGAAGTAGAAAAATACGTTTCTATTAGAACAGAGGTCGTGAATGGATAATCCTTAGTACTTGTAGTGCTGCTTACGTAATATTACGTAGCCAGAATTTCACTGAACTTTATGGAATTTGCCATAACATTACGACATCCGAGTTCTTTGAAGACACGTACAAAGGAATGTTACTTAGTTAGTAGTTTTCATAAGGTTCTCTGCAACGTTATACTACCTCAGAAAACCCTCGAAGAAAAAAACATTTGGTGTCAACACTTTCAACTCAGCATTATATTGGTTGGCAGAGAGCCGGCTAGTAATGAACTTTGTTCAGAATTGTAAGTATGTCTGGAGTTGTGTGAACCGATGTTACAGTTGTAGGCCTAAATGGGAATACACAGACCAACAGAACTAACTGATGGTCATGCAGTCGTCAATATAGGTGAATCACTTCTAACTTGTCAGCTAATCTCCGCCGCACTTAAAGTGTCGATAAAAAAGTGTTTGAAACTCTAGTGCTGGTAACCAAGTCAACACGAACTTAAGATTATCAGCTTCATAATATAAGAAGCCACAAGAGCTCCCACCGAGTACACAGTGGGACACGAAGTAACGCACAAAAGAAAGAAGGAAAACAGGGCGAGCGTTCGTAGGGAGGTAAAGCCCAGAGTAGCTGCAGGACCCACGGAGTGTTGTCCTTGTCCATTAGGCCACAAGTGCACCGTGCAGCGGACACAGATCCCCCCTCCTTTTGTTTCTCGGCGAATCCGCGCTCCAAGTGGGCGCCTGCCCCTGACAGCGACGCCGAGCATCCAGACGTCTCGAGCACTGCCCGGCCAATAAGCTCTGAGTCTTGGGGAGGGTCCGGCGGGAGACCTTCTCAAATAAGACGGATAGACGCGGCGTATAGCTGACGGTGGCATTGCGGGCCGGCGGGCCCCAGCAGCGCAAATAGGAAGTGTCCTTGCCATCTCGGATTTAGGCGTACTTTCCTCCATAACTTAATTTGCGTATTCTATATTTAGAAAACAAGCTAGTCAAGGCATGGGGAACATCTTAACAGTTATTTCGAAATCCAACTTTTGTTTATTACATGTTTAGGTTTACATCTGTAACCGTAATCAGATATTACCTATGTCAGTCCCACACGGGTAAATACAGGTATAATTGAAACCGTACAAATTAAAAATATCGTTTAGTAGTAATTTGTGTCATGTCTAGCTTTGATTTTTTATGTCTGGTCATCAATTTTCATTACGAATATTTGTAAGAAAAATCGAAGATAGAATGGATACTACCCCGGTAAGTCTCTTCGCGGTATCATCACACTTTTTAAATCAAACCTGTAAAAATCACCCCATGTATGACGGGCTCGGTATTTTCCTAACATGCCGTGTATCAAAAGCGTTTTATACTTCCGTTAATATAAAAGTATTTTATTTTTTATTTTATTGGACGTTTTTTATACTTTGTCTGTAAATTATATTATTTTATTTATAATTCATATGAATAAAAACAGAGAGAAAATAGGTGTTTTGGTAATACCTAGTAAGAAATAGTTCTTATGCAAGGTATTAAATCGAGTGCGCACGAATGCGGTGCGTTGGTCCTTTGGTGTAATTTTATAGGCTATGTTAAGCTGTGTTTACATGAGGCGGTGGTAGCCTGGATGTGTAACTTCAGCAAGGTGTTACTTTGGAAGTAACCACGAATGGACTATATCGAAGATACCCGAGGTCGAGGTTCTGCGATCGTACAACTTATGCATTAAAAAAAATATTTACATGTTTACGCAAAATGTTCACTACCTGAACATCATGTAAATATATAATAAATAATTGCGTATTTTATTCTTAATATATATTTTAGCAGAGCGTGCGTGATTTGCTTATATAATTGTGATCATTTTGATGGTAGTGCAGACTGCTTTGTCTAAATTGCATTTACATCTGTTAGTCCTAGTCATGCGTATTTTCATGTATATTTGCATGAATCTGGTAATGAAGTAGTATTTCATCTCCAAGCTTATGATTTGTGTTCTCCCAAATGCATTTGTGGTATGAAGTAAGTGGGGATAAACAATGCAATCAATAATATTTATCCAGAAAAGTAGGCGATTCATAAAATAAAAATAAAAGACAGGCTGGGGCGTTATGCGCCTTTCTGCCAACGTAACAAAATGAACATTTGTAGTTTACTGCGCGTTATAAAGTTGGTAGTGCCGTAGAACCTACTTCAGCAAACAAATGAATAAGATAAGGTTCTTTCGTTATACTGTTGAGTTATTACTCTTTCATTTTGTCTCGTTTAAATTAATGGTCACTGAAATTATTAGTTTCAAGTTAATACCTACACATTATTAGCGTAATGTTAACGTATTTTTTAGCAACAATTATTCCGCAGCATCATTTAATTCATTCAACGCATATGAGCTACAACGTCGAAGGAAAAGTCGATTTTTACATTGGCGGGAGGATACACAACGACAGACCTGTCGATAAGGGTGTTAGGCATAACTTAATATATGATGACTTCGAGGGAGGGAAGGAGGAAAGGAAATTAGAAAAAAAATACATGAAAAATTGTTGTTTTTATTGGAATGATATGTTATTTTCATGCCAACAGTTTGTTATCGCTAGCTGTATATTAAAATATGTATTACTTAATTTTAAAAATAAAACTAAAACAAAATTTCCTTTCGTCTATCAATTATTGGGAAGGAGGGAGGTATACGATTTCAGCCATGGGGTTTACCAGGGCTCTTTACGGCCTATAACAGAAAGAAAAAACTAAGCCGTGTTTTCGGAAGTGTTCACCTAACCGTTAACCAACTATAGTGGCGCTGTGTGCCCGAAGATCACGAGTTTTAAAAATGGTGCCGTACCATCAAATCTGCGTTTCCAAGGAAAATTTTAATGATAGTGGTCTTCTGGGACTATTTCTTTGTTCTACGCCAACGGTCCAATTCAATAATTAGAAATGTTAGGGTATAATTTATTTTTGTTAGTAAAAAATAATCCTTAATGTAAAGTTGTTAACGGTGATGGAAATTGCCGCTGCGGAATAAAAAATTTGTGTAAATATCTGATACCATTCATAATATGTCAGCAGGTGAAAACGAAATCTGTACAAGCACCGCAATGCCTTGGTAGGACGCTTGTTTTTGTTATTGAGGGTTGCGAGTGGCAGTTAAGGCTGCAGGATGATTAAAAAAATGTGTTTGTATGACGGCTGTTAGAAACTGTTGTACTCTGTTTNACTATAGTGGCGCTGTGTGCCCGAAGATCACGAGTTTTAAAAATGGTGCCGTACCATCAAATCTGCGTTTCCAAGGCAAATTTTAATAATAGTGGTCTTCTGGGACTATTTCTTTGTTCTACGCCAACGGTCCAATTCAATAATTAGAAATGTTAGGGTATAATTTATTTTTGTTAGTAAAGAATAATCCTTAATGTAAAGTTGTTAACGGTGATGGAAATTGCCGCTGCGGAATAAAAAATTTGTGTAAATATCTGATACCATTCATAATGTGTCAGCAGGTGAAAACGAAATCTGTACAAGCACCGTAATGCCTTGGCAGGACGCTTGTTTTTGTTATTGAGGGTTGCGGGTGGCAGTTAAGGCTGCAGGATGATTAAAAAAATGTGTTTGTATGACGGCTGTTAGAAACTGTTGTACTCTGTTTNGGTGGCAGTTAAGGCTGCAGGATGATTAAAAAAATGTGTTTGTATGACGGCTGTTAGAAACTGTTGTACTCTGTTTGTCACAATCTTAAGACAGCGAAGCGAGTCTTTTTTGAATACTTGATGGACGTTGGTGGATGTATCCGCCAAAGTCGCACTATTAGGATACATATTGCTGGGTCATACCAGTTAAGCATGTATAAAATCTGCATTGCTTTGCTGAAACTAAGTTATTCTCCTAAGAATAATGGTGTAAGTGACGTGCTCTTAAACAACGAATAAAATTTGACCATCCGCTTACTTAAAGCTCATAATGGAAATTAGATTGATACATAAATTAGGCCTTTTCCAATTTCTAAAATCTATTCCACAATACTGAAATTGCACACTTAATAGACATGTGTGTTAGCTAGTAAAGTCAATGTCTCGCTGTACCTATTACAAGATAATACTCCTTTTTTTTTATGTATTTAATCGTTTCCTGCCTTTAGTCGCATGTGTCTCATCATTACTGCTACATCACCAGTCAGTNTTATTTAATGTCGATTGTATTTCGTGAGTGAGACTGTTACCTGACGAAAGTGTTTAGGGTGCCTGAACGGGGTCCCAGATCGTCTTGCATTAGGTTCACGTTGGAGGCGAATTCCAGTAGCGTTTGCATGCCTGTGGCTCGTGTCTTGCTCATAAATGATCGACGGCCGTGTAACTGTTGGGGCATCATGCTCATGTAACCGCTAGGGCATCGTGCTCATGTTATTGCCAGGGCATCACTGTCATGTGATTGTCAGTGCATCACGCTCATGTGGAGAGGAGGCCGAACTGATGAAAGCCCGGGATCTAATGAACCATAGCTTAAACCCGAGTTAGTAGTAAGGTGGTTCGGTTCTTGTTTTAACCTCTAGGACCAGTCTCATTTTAAATTTGTTTGCCTAATCGTGCTGCTTTACATGTAAATTAAACACCATGCTAAAATTTAGCTGACCTTAAAGAAGAAAGCTACACTCCCACAGTGCCTTTATGTAATTTATTCGATTTACACTTCTGCTGGTGGTCAGTAACATAGTGATACGCCCTTGCTGCTTTTCTTCGCTTGCGAGAGCGGGAATGTGTGAAAGTCACGCATGTAACCCGCGAGCGGGTGGCGAAGACAAAGACAAAGGCCAGCTTACACAGGCTTGCCGCCGCGGATGTTGCCGCGATAAGCCTTTTGCGGCTCGCGCGCTCCTGACCCTGAGCAGATTGGATTTCTGCATCTATCTGAAGAATGTTTGTTCTGTTTTTGATCGTCCGTACCTCTCTCAGCTTGATTCGGGGCGCGGGGAATATGCCATATCTTGGCTGCTAATACTATAAAAGAGCATCGGACATCCGAGTTGAGAGTCTGAAATTTGGTCGATTGCGCGACCTTGAGCGATAGGCGACGAGCGAGAAGAGCAACGAGTGGCGAGAGAAGTGACCAGCGGGAGTAAAATCTGAGACTGCGAGCACTGGTGCAGTGATGGGTGTGACGGGTAGGCGGGACTATTGGAATGGATGCGTGAGTGAAAGACACTTCAAATGATGGCAACAGGCAAACTGAACATGTGTTAATAATGAGCCTGAGTTAATAGACTATAACCAAACATACACATTGAGAAGGGTTTTAATTATAGTTGAGATAGACATTAAATACTGTGTTCATTGAGAAATAAAAATAGTAACCGTGGAGATAGATATATTAATAATGTAAATTATAGTTGTGTGAATAAATGGAAAATCAAATTTAGTTCTTTTATTTTTATTAAGACTTCTATCCCTCACGAACTCGGATACCCATCAGGCTTCTTGTAACAATAGTATTAAGTGGTCATGTGCGTGATGTTTCTTCCTCTAACAGGACTAGTTGTTTAAAACAATGTGTCTATGATCTGTGTCGGTGGTCATGTGCATTAGGGCATGTGGACGAGCAGGTGTGAGCTTGATTCCTTGATCCTAGTACACACACGGTGCCGCTGACCTTCGTGAAATCGTAGCATCCGTAACCAACGAATGTTTTGAGTTGTAATATTGGTCTGGTAAAGGCATTAAAAATTGTGAAGTCTTTTTGACCATAAGGTTATTAATTTTTGATTTCCAATAGCTTTCAAACAGTATAGAAAAATTATCACACATTACAGAAATGAAAAGATGGAAAATAAATATTACTGTAAAGTAATGCGTGTTTTGAATCGGCAGTGAACGATATAAAAAAAGTTTAATCTGGTACTGTTGAATACTTGTACATGACTTTGCATGAGTAATATTTGGGAAAAGAGTCTTTAGAAATCGAGCATTGTTAACCTTTTAAGTACGGTTCGAGCGTTAGTTTCATTAAGTAGAGAATTATATATGTACATAATACGAAATTAACATGTCAGAATTTATTCTCTACCGCTGACATTGTAAAATGATTAGAGCAATGAATATTTTACATTTACGCCAATTCTTATTCTGTATGTAAAACAAAAAAGTACTAATTTTAGAGGTAATTGTGCGATATTAATGCTTCTTACGTGGTGTTAAGGTCACGTTACAATCGAAATTGCCTTAACCACAATCCTTCCTAAAGCCATGCCCACATCCGTTATAAAAACTCATTGCTATAACTGAAAAAGTAGGTGGTTTTCCTTTCTTGTTTTTATTTATTGTCCATTCAGAGTTTACTTCTGAACGATGACTTTCATGTTGAGCGTTTTTAAGTTAACTAATTTGTTACGCATTTTTTCTTCCACTGACATTTTATTATTAATCTCTAATTTGCGCTCCTGGTTTATTAAAATGTTTTTTACGTATAAAGGAAGCGTATAAATTTGATTTGTGCGGAACTAGAGATGAATTTTTATTGGCTACGCTTTGGTTCTCGCACAATAAACTTAAAAATTTGTCAGATTGTGCTTTAGAAACGCCTATGGTAATGGGTGATTGCATCAAGTGCCACTGTGTAAAATGTGTTAATCTCTTACAGTTGGTTTTGGTGTGTTTATTTTAATTGAAGCCCGGTCCGTAGATGTAAAATACCTACTTGTGATTTCACGAGACCCATTTTTTTGGTACAGGGCCATCTCGGTGTTGTACATTTCGGATCGAAGCTGTACTATGGGAATTTTTTCAAGTTCTTTACTGTATGTCTGGACTCTGCATCGGCAGGTTTATTGCAGGTGGGAGATAAACACAAGCTGGCTTCCGCGTATTGGTTTTGCAGGGGTCGGCCAGGAGTTGAAGAGGGGGTCGGCAGCCCCTTAAGATTTGTCTGCGACGGCGCACCCCTTGCCCGCGTCTCGAACAAACAAGACGCGAGGTTTTGTGGAACTGCGGGGCGGGAAGGGCTGTTAACCCCTGCCGGAGTCCGGGGCGGTAGTAATTAAACCCTCTCTCCCGCACCACCTCCGTGATGCGCTAACAGGAACCCCATCCGCGCCTTTATCCGCCTTTCCCTTTTCTCTCCCGTCGCCATCTTCCCGTCGCCCCCGCCGCCCGACGTCTTGTGCGCTCCCGTGCCTTCATTATTCACTCCTAATGTGTTTCCTTTTTCGCCCGGGCTGCGCGCCGACCAACAAGCGACCATCTTCACAGCTCGCAGACGCCCGCCAACCACCACCACCCCCCCGCTCGCTGTCTTCGGCGGTAGGCGGTCAGCTGGGAGTCCTGAGCGAGTCACCTCTCTGCTCTTCAGCTGCAGTTGATGCTGGCCGTTGGCTCGCTGGTTGAGGGACGCAGTCATCAGTACGGCTGTAACGTCAGCCGAAAACCTCAAGTTTCGGAAACCCGAAAGCGAGTGAGTGAGTGAAGAGATTTGGGCGGCTCTTAACATCGAGGTCTTGAGAGCTGATGAGGGTGATGCGAGGTGAGTATGGAGCAGCGCCAGAATGCAAAGGCCGGGGAAACGGGAGATCTCTGAGAAAATCTGCCGGCCAGCGGCATCATCCGGCACGACGACGCCCCGGCAAGGACGACCCCGCGTTGGGAATCGAACCCGGTTCGTCTTGGTGGGAGGCGAGTATTCTAACCACTACACCACCGCGGCGCCTTTGGAAAGCTACGTTTTACTTAACTATTTACACCAGACTACGATACTAGGTTCTGGGAAACTTGTTTGGTTTGTTTGTATCGTATTTGCCGAAATTGCAGGCAAAATATAAATATACACATTCATTTATATATTGTTTGTTAAAATTTCAACATAAAAATTAAAATAATTGGCAGAGAAAATATACAATTACATTAACGAGTTATTTAAATTAATCAAGATTACTTTTTAAGCTGATTATGTAGTTTTTTGTTAGAGGTAATTAAAATGAACCATCTGAATAAAATAGTTCATCGAAATTTAAATTAAACTAACCTGGTTTTTTGTGCTACAAATAAACTCGGCAATACTTTTCTAACAAAATTCCAGCTGAAACCAAAGTTTAGTCTATATACCGTGCACATTCCAACACCCATCTTTTAAAACTTAGATTATAAGCATAGGTTTCTAAGAGTATCCAAAAGCTACTTGCGCGTAGTTAATACAGCACACAAACTAAACTTTCCGAAGCTCAGGTTATCCAAGCTAAATTTTCGAGTGGCTCCCGGAATTCAGTTTGTGTGGGGAGCCTACGAAGGAGATTTTAACAAATGTTTATTATTCTTTTACAAGTTTGCCACCCAATCCAAAGAATTGCAATACCTTTACATATTTACGTTTAACGTTTACAATACCTAAACAGATAAAAACTGAAGCCACGTGTTCCTACATTCTGACATGCATTAAGCATTTCTACGACTAGAAAAATGTGAGCAGTATTACGTGAAGAGTAAATGTATAAATTATTAGTAACTTACCTGTAAGGCATCCGGGATTTGATGAGAACAACCACTACTTCTTCAATCTTCTAAAACACCACAAACACCAGATAAAATGGCTAACATATATTTTCGCACAGCAGACATAAGACATGCGACGATCGACGAAAGCACCAATCATATTGCCTGCTGCACATGCGTGTTGCCGAGGAAACCCGAATGTTTCCGAACGCCGCTGTCCGTAACTGTATGTTAGTAATAATCCCAAACATGTTTGGTACTTTTTAGACACATTTCACGTTTTCAGAAACAGTTGTTGGAATCGTGGTACAAATACATGGGAAATATTTTTACCAAACACACGTCCTCAATTCTATATCCCGGTATGGTAAAATTAGAAACAAATTTCTACAGTATATATAAAACACCGGATTTCAGACACACCGAAATGCAGTTCAAGCGCCAGGCAGCATGGTACCTAATGAAGATTCAACGTTACAATTAATGTGTATTGAGAAATACCACACAGGCATGCACGCAGGAGTTTTGTTGCTATAGTTTGTTCATAGTTGTCAAAGCACTTTTGAAATCTACCGATGATAAATGTCACTGCCTCTACCTGTATATATTTTAACGGGCTAACTGACTGACATACGCCTAGTAAAGTTTGTATGGGAGGGAGAGTAGTTGAATAACTTGACGTTGAATTAAAAGTGTTAATTAAATATTTGTGATTACTGAAATTATTTCTTTTGTTTTCGTTTTTTTACCGCATATAAGTGTAAAAATAAGCAAATTTGTAAAATATTTATTTGCATAATTTTACAATTCCACTTGACCAACGCTTGAATAAATCCTTTATGCCTATGTTAATGTTAATTTTACGTACAACGGAATAATACATACTGTGCATACAATAAGATCTTAATTCGGGCTTTCAGAAGTGCTCAGTTTATCGTGAACCACCTATATAAGTAATAATATGTGGTCATCTCACACGTGCGCACACGCCCACACACTCATAAGCACACATACTGCACACACCCCTCCCTTTTTCCTCTTGCATCAGTTTGTGAGCGAACGTCTACAGTTCACTAAAAAAGGAGTCCATCAACTCGCCCATCTGCAAGCTGCTGCCGAGATGTTACGTTTGTCCGCCTGTCCATCTCCATTCGCTTCGCTGACCTTACACGTGCACTTCCGTTTTTTTCTGCCTATGCACCTGTCTGCAGTCGAGTCCTCTTGCGAGTCAATCAGTTGTACCTGTTGGCAATTTTTTTGAAATTGCGGTCGGTTTCGCAAGGCGTTCGCTTTACCTGGTTTGTAGTAAAAATGCGTCGCAGTGCTTCTGATGTAAAATTTTGAAACACCGAAATTTGTACGCGTGACTTCACTCAGCTTTCCTGCAATCTTCCAAGAAATAACGTACATCATTGTGCATTAAATAAATGGTTTTTTAAAAAATGAAATAGCAAAGTTGCGCGTTATTTTTCTTTTGCACACCTAGGTATATNTGAAATAAAATGGAGTGGAAAGATGTGGGTCGCTCGTAGCATCGTCTTGAGAGCCGATGAGGGTGAAGTGAGATGAATATGGAGCAGCGCCGGAATGCAAAAGCGGGGAAAACGGGAGATCCCGTATAAAACCCGCCGACCAGCGGCATCTTCATGCACGATTCCCAAATGCGAATAACCCGGTGCGACCCCGCCGGGAATCGAGCCAGCTTCGCCTGGGTGGGATACGAGTGGTCTTGACCATTACACCACCGCGGCTCCTATCTGAAATAAATACAAGGAAAAAAAATTGTTTCCTCAGTTGGTTATTCACTGGTCTCGACCCCTGAGATACCCGGTTTGATTCCAGGCAGGGTTGGAAAATTTGCAAATGGAGGTTCTCACGTGGGGGAGTGTGGCGGACACTTACGTGGCGTAGGGTTTTTTCTCGGGGATCTCCCGTTTACTCTCCCATCTTCATTCCGCTGCGTCTCAGCCCCTCGCTTGTCTCACCTCTTCCATTCTCCGAGCTGGTCCGAGTGACAGGTCTGTCCCTCGGGTAGGACAGCCGGCTCCGATATACGCCAGCCTCCTCTCATCCATATAGCCTACTCGCGGTTTCTTCGCACATTTTGGAATCCAACCTTTGAAAAATCATACCGTGTGTGACGTGCTTGGTTGTTACCTAAACATGCCTTGTATCACCACAGTTTTATACTTTGTTAACATTTAAGTATTTATTTCTGGTTTAACATAATTTTTTACTTTTATTTTATCTACAGATTATAACATTTAATTTATAATTGATGTGATTAAATACAGGGAGAAATTAGGTGTGCTGGTGACGCCTAAAAAGAAATAATTTTTATGAAAAATATTATTACACTGAGTGCGCACGAATGCGGTGCATTGCACCTTTGGTGACATTTTCCAAACTCGGTTAAGCGTTGTTTGCATGATACGGAGGGATATATTGAAAGTAGAACTCAAGCAGGGCTTGAGAAAAGTCGTAAGTAACCGTGAATTGACAATATGTGATCCTATCTCACGCGAGAACCACATGCGACTTTTCATTTCCACTGAACAGCCGAATCTCTGTCAAGCGTAGTGTCTACATGAACTTTGTGAAGAGGGGCGGAGGAAGGATATGAGAAATCTTGCAGAAAATCTGGAAGGCTATTTTGAAGCGATGCCGTGCATCCGACCACGAGGTTTTTTGTTTGTCTTTGGGTTTGTAAGCGAGTTCGGGGGGTTGTAGATGTGTGGCGAGACGGTTCGAAGCTCGAGACTGGGGTGGTTATTGCAGCGAATATATATATATATATATGTGTGTGTGTGTTTTTGTGTGTGTGTGCGCGCGCGGAATTTCGGCTAACTAGAGAGATATTTGCAGCTTGAACGAGCCGACTGCATATGAATCACGACTGAACGGGAGTACTCAGTCTGACATTGGACGTTTTCGATCCATGAGCGTGTGTTGAGGCGTGACATGAACAATGTGAGAGTAATTAATTCCTGCTGTGCATAAGATATTTCTATACGTGCAGGGGCCGCGGTGGCTGAGCGGTTAGACTGCTCGCCTCCCACCTAGGCGAACCGGGTTCAATCCCCGGCCTGGTTACTCCCGGATTTTCGCAAGTGGGAGTCGTGCTGGTCGATGCCGCTGGTCGACGGGTTTTCTGGGGGATATCCCGTTTGCCCTGCCCTTGCATTCCGGCGCTGCTCCATTCTCACCTCATTTCACCCTCATGGGCTCTCAAGACTGCGTTGTTAAGAGCCGTCAAATTCTCTCAACTCAACTCTATATATGCAAACGAGACCGAGTTGTTTATTGTAATTCTTGTCCGTTTTGGTGGTGTTATTTATTGGTGTTAAATTAGTTAGGAAATCACTTTTTATCATATAATTTAATCATAAATAACACCTTGATGTTACGAACCTTCTTACGCTAAAAGCTTGCAACAGTGTGTAAGCAACCCTTTATTTTCTCTTTTCCCACTGCCCGGAATGCATTCAAGCCTTGCAATGGAATTCTAAAGACATGTACGTATTATTTTTGAGCAAAAGATCAAGTAGAATACAAACGACAGAAATGAAGGAAGGTTATAACGAAAGAACGTGCATAAATTCTGCTGTGGACAGTTAATTTGTTGCTTCATTTTTTTTTTACTGAGTAGCGTTACATATTGGCATACATGAGGTCGTCTGTTCGATTCCAACTGTCTGCACTGAAATTGTAACCATTAAACATCGTTCTTCCTCGCCACGTGAGGGAGATACCCTAATGGTTGCGGCCGTTGATAACCTCAAGAATGTTAGATTAATATCACCATCATAATTAATATTTAAATGACTATGCTTTTCTTAAGAGTTTTTTTTTTCGGTTTTCGAATGCAACGAATGTATCAAATAATGCATATCTGAGAGTTCCATTATATAGGCAAGAAATCATGAGATTTTCACATCATCACAAAAATATTCAAATATGACGATGTGTAATCAATACTAATTACTATGTAAACATATTTATCCCTTTGCCAAACATTTAAATCAAAAATTCATTATTTGTTGGTGTATTTTTATACTTACTTATGTCTAAATCAATCTAATAGTTTGTTTGTTTTTATTTTTGTATGCCACTGCGTTCCTCTTTGTTTAGCTATGCCCGAGTAACGGCTGGAAGGCAGGCAAACCGCGTCCGCCTCTTTCGCTCGAAGACAAAGATAAAGTAGTTAACAATGAGTGGGTTTATCTATACGTTTCTCCGAAAACAGTCTTACAACCGAAATCTCTTCTAAAATTTTTGTTGATTTCTGTGTTTATATAACAGTGTACAGAATGTTTGCTTGTATTTCTCCCAGCGGCAGCCTAGTTAGGTTGTTACAGTCTGTTTGACACTTTAATATTCTGGAATAAATATAATTATTATTACTACTGGTGTGGCGTGGCAGAAACGCAGGTGGCTGTGGCCGTTGGCAGGTCCGTGTACTTCCGTAATTTGTGTTCTCGGCGTCGTCGTCACACTGAAAANCCCAATCCTGTAGCGAACTTAGCCACGGCTCGGTTGTTGGTTTCCGGGAGGGGGGAGGGTGGAAGTGCTTGCGGAGGACGAGGGGGCAAGGGGTGTTTCTTCTCTTGTTCTCGGCGTGGGTGTGACAGAGCCGCTGATTTGTTGGCAGCCCGACACACCCCACACGCTACCGCCGCGTACCCAACCCCCCTCAAACCACACCCCATTCCTGCTGCAAGACGTGCACGATCCCCGGCATTATCTTCTCTTCTAACGACTTCCTCGTGCGACCTGATCCCCGCCCGCCTGCGGGAAGTGTGCTAGGCGATGCCGTTGGTGGAATTCCCCCCCTCCTCCACAACCTTCCTTTTCTCCTTGCAGCCTCCTAGCCTGAGACGTCGCTGCTGTCTGCCGGTATTTTACACGCGTTTCCACGTATAGCTCTCGATGACAATTTTACAGCTAGTTGTATCGGTGTATCAATTTGTATTTGCATAATCAAGAATAGTTAGATTTCATCCGTAAATTCATCATTTTTATATACGTGATACTTTCGATAAAATGTCTTATAACGCCAGGACACTTGAAAATTAATGACTCCCAAACAAGGATGGAAATTAAATAAATATTTAGATTATTATTTATATATGTACTATGGTAATATATGATTCATTAAAATTTTATACGTTCTGAACATTATATATATTTTTATTATGTATTTTGAAATTATATATTATATATACTCTCAGTTTGATATATTAAACTATAGGCCTACATAATTTTAATAGACTGGCTTCATTGTATCGTTGCTTAAAATAATTGTGGTCAATAATATTACTGGGGTATTCATGTGTGCATTTAATGTAACATAACTTTTAAATATAGATATACCTTTACTCACGCGATTGTTATTAAAATGAATTGATTGAATTAAAATACAGAATGAATGCGTATATTCATACTTAGAGATCCAACAGTAATACTACCAGTCGCAGTACATTTTAAAGTGTGTATTGTAACGATCAGTAATGCAATCCGACTCGGAACATGATCAGTAGGCCTACGACTGCATAATTTCGAGTCATTTAACTTTAGCGTTATTAGAAAACGTTAGGCTCAACATACGTATTTTGCATGCCCTGTTTCAAGAAATTTGTATTACTTTTCCTCTCACAGGTTGTTCAAACGAAGCTATAGATAATAGTTGTAATTCTGAACAGGCTTTTTTAAACAGTTGAGGATCGTTGTTTGTAACCATCAATTGTTTGTTATTTTTGCTATCCTTATGCCGCTATTTGCAGTTTCTGTGATGGATTAATTTTTTGAAAAATATAATTATATGCTAGCGTTTCCCTTTTTTTTTACATTTAAGTTTTACAGTTTTGGACACTTTTGTTATGTTACTTTGAGTAGTACATAAAGTAAAATTATTGGATATTAAATTTTTTTTTGTAATTTTTTTATGCGCTGCCTTAAATCATAAGCTCTCTCATGTGCTTACATGGTCTCGGTGTACACGATAACAGATTAAACTGTTTGACGGGTAAGATGAAATATCTAGACGGGACTGTCACGATTTTTAGGAATGGCCTTATTTAATTTAAGAAATTAACTTTTTAAGACCAACTATAAAGAACGGAGGTATATATTCGCGTCGTTTAGGACCAACTTTTCTTTTCAGTTACAATTTTTCTGCTGAGTGCAGAAAATATCTTTATAAATATTCAGAGTGACAAGAACACGTTTTGATAGTATTGTGCAAATAAAGAGAGACAAAATACACGTTTCTGAAGCGCGAGGATTACATGAGATTACATTGCAAATATAGTGCCCTACGCCACAAGAGGAAAAGGTAAATGTTGCCTCGAGAATTTGAAGAGAAAACCCCTGGGAGCTATGCAACACGCGGAGAAGAGACGATGCTCTGGTTGCGTACAGCAGTGCGGTAGGCGTATACGCTAAGTAAGTACTGTACAACTAGATCGGTATTCTTGCCATTAAGCTGCTGGTTGGATACTTAACGTTTGCAGTATCGTCCAGTGGCTTCCCATGCCATACGTTACCATATATAATGCGCTTTTATTATTATTTTTTGTTGTTGACCAAACTTTGCTTGTATTTAATTTATGTCTTCTTACACTTGTTTGAATGTGTCAGCACAGACTGCAAAAGGCGACTGTGGTCATTTTTTATCGTGAGTATTAGGAGTCCGTACAATGTTCGGCATTTTTACAAGCGGTGTAGATTTTGTGTATGAATTTCGCGTTGCCGCCTATTCCTAGGTGTCGCAGATTTTATAAAAGGATTGGTAGTTGCAATTGCTTTGGTAAAGTAGTGGTTCATCACTCATGCATTATTTCTGACGTAAATGCGCTTACATATCGCAGCTGTGGCGTAGGGCTGTAGCTATGCTGCAGAATTTTGCGACATTGTGACACCAGTTTGTGATTGCTACCTCTAAAGATTCCAGTGCCTTGAGCAACTTTCAAATACGTTTATGTCCATCAGTATGTAACATATGAAGTGTGTGTACAGCCCTCTGCTTCAGGCTAAGAACCACAGCAACTTTGTTACATCTTTAGTATCTGCGATGCATTGCTGTCGATTGTCAGTACTTTGCAGGCAACCTGCATGGCTTTGAAGGTTAAGGCGTTAGGTTTCTGGTTCAAATTCTGGGTAAGCCGTGGATGCGTGTGTTAAAGTGTTTGATGTGGAAAACTTGGCAAACGCTCCCGTTGAATAGAAGGTTTTTCAAAATTAATATGTATTTTTAGGTTTTTTATTTTTATTTAACTTTTTCGCCTGTCGGTGTACTTCGTCGCTATCCCCCCCCCCTCCCCAGCCCATCACCCACGGTTAAAACCTAGGCGTCAGTCCACCTTTTGTGATGCAGTGTAGAAGGAACGAAGCCGTTTCAAAACTTATCTGCTTTTTTGGAACTAGTTTCCTGGCTCTACACAAGGTAGCTCTGTAATCGTTTCCGTATGTCCGAAGCGCCGTTGTGTGTCGACAGTAGTAACTTGCATAAGCCATTACTCCTCTTTATAAGGCCCGTTCTTCAATACACGGATGCATAAGAAAACTGACATGGAACACGTATAATGGACGAGCGGAGGAATCAGGATGAATATGAGCTACACAGATCCTGCAAAGTAGAAGGGGAACTCATTTGCTGCAAATTGCGGACGTGAGTTTTGTAAGATGCTCGCATCGTTTGTAATACTTATGCAATGTTTAATATTCCATAAATAGTCCTGCCGCCCATGTTTTCTTATAAACCACAATGGTCACGAAAACGATCATCACCAAACCATACACTTGATTCCTATCGGCTATACGGACACGGGAGAGTTGGGAGTTTACCAACGTTCTTGCGTTCTTCCGTACCTAACCGTTCACGCGTGCGTTCCGTAGGCGATTGAATACGAACCGCGTGCGCGATACGTACCCGCGTTCGTATCATTGTAGAACGGGCCTAGGATTGAAACGCGTCACCCCTTCCCACTAGCATATTCACGGGAAGCATATATTTGACTGTCCTATAAAGAGGAGCAATGGTATGCAGCAATGGTCTGGCTGTGCATTGACGACACGAGCATACAAAAGCGATTAGAGAGAATCTTTGTCGGGCCAGGAAAATAGATTAAAAAAAGGCAAAAATAAATTACTGACTTTGCTTATTTTGTCATAGAGTGAATATAGGGTACAGGCCGCGTGTCCCAACATTGAACTGCTTTTCTACCTTCAGAACTGTCAACTAAGGTCAACACGCACTGTTTACGTAAGTAAGTCCCTTTATATACTAGTATATTCTTTTGACTACGCTGTGCCGCTGATAAAAGTTACCCGAAATCTTATNCCCGTTTGTGAAATTGCGGGTTATTTGTAAAAAGCAAATGTAAACAAACGGAATGCCGTTGTTTAAACTTCAACACGCGATTTTGATAGTTCTTACTGCAGTTCTTGAGCTAGTGTTTGGGGAAGGGGGGCGGGGCATTGGGAGAAGACGAAATTCTGTCTTCTAACTTAACTTTCGTCTGTACTGACACATGTAGTCAGAGATGAGTTGGCTAGGCGAGCGACCTGTTTGTAATGTGTGTAAGGCTTTGTGCTCAGTGGGACTGGTCTTGACTCCGGGGACAGCAGGTATAAGTCCCTCTCGGTCCATTTTTAGTATGGCTTTGATAAGGGGAGGGGAGTTCCGTGCTCCGAGGTGGACGACGGGGCTGCCTCTGTTCGCCCAGTAGTCGCTTACCATTCGTGGTCGAGCGTTCCATTTCTGACAAGCTCACAGGTGCCATCGGAGTTAAGTAGTACCACGGTGATCTCCCTGAGGACCGATAATGGGTCAAGGTCGTGGTCGTAGTGATTAACGTATGGTGGAGGGATCCTCTCCCCAAGAAAAGTTGGGTGTTGAGCTGTTTTAATGCTCCGGTGGTACCTCGGAGAGGCACCAGGGTTGGATAGTATCACACACTTAGTGCCGAGTGCCAGGGTCTCAGTACTAGTGGAACGATTATCTGTCCTGCTAATTAAATGTTCATTGCGAATTAAACATAGAAATCTCCACCCATGTAAATTAAATATTCTTATGCGATTGAAATGCTTATAGCAGTTGCATATTATAAGTCAAATACGTGTTTTTAACACGTGGCATACCGTTATGAGGTTGCTGTGCGACCTATTTTGTCACACTGTGACGTCACGTACAGTTCTCTGTAACATTGTAGGTGGGTGCATTTTAGCACGTTCATTTTGTTGCTGACCTCGGCGGAGTCCTTACTCATGCACGTTCATCGCTTCACTTACAAAATACTTCTTCCCATTATTTGTCCCTTCATTGTTCATTCCCTCTGTATTATTGAAACTTTGGAAAGTGCACTTAATTGAATCAGTACTTGTAGGAGGGTGTCCCATGCTGTACCTATGAATCAGGTTGGAGCTTTGGATCTGGTCAACTCAGGTGTTAATCTGGGACACCTCTGGTAAAATGGTGTTAACCCTTTCTCCCATCGATTTGGCGGTTGTGGCAGCGGTAAGGCCTCACTAACCTTGGACGCCACGTAAAAATACATAAGCTTTGTCATTAAGTTGGTTGCGTAACAAATAGTATATGTTTGTGTATGCATTGTGTACTATTACAGACAGTTCGCTGTTAAGTGTGCACGTTTGTGAGCCCTAGCGTAGGATCTGCTTTTTTACCCGTTTTGTACTCCCCTGCCACATATAAAAGTTAATTTTATATTATCGTGGAGCATTTCACTTTATTATATGTCGATAAAGTGTAACTGTAAAATTTTTAGAATCGTAAATATATTATAAATACGCCAGTGTCTACCTTCTCGTGCATAAAATAAGCAGAAATATAATCATATAAATTCAGCTTGCAATTTTTTTTTTTTTTTTTTTTTTTTAATACCTTTAATACGATGGTCAAGACATGGAACTGCTTTTCGAGTTTCGCTGCAAACTTTTCTGAGAGCGTACCAGCTGATGCCATGTTACAACATATGCGATTGGCGCAGGGGTTCTTAACCTGGACGCGCGCCTCCTGCAGAACAGGAGCTTGCGCAATAGAAACAACAGCAGTCTGGTTTATGACACTTTCTTGGATAGCAAAAGTCTTCCAGCATATTATGTCGCGACCCTGAATACCAAATCTGTAATAGAGAAACAAGAACGTAACTTTCTTAACATTGGGAAACTTGCTTGACAAACCATTTTCCGGGACATTGGAAGTTTCAGTTGTGATGTTGTTAAAGGTTATGATGTTTTTTTTTTAATACTTTGACCGTTATGTGCCTCAATACGAGATTCACAGCTGTATTTTGATTCTGTAATACCTTCTATTGGTTGCTTTTTATTACATATATGCTCATTTTCTTCATCGGATTAAACCGAAGCCATAAATCCAATACAAAGACCTTGAAAAAAAAAAAAAAAAATTCCACGATAAGCACGGCGGCAGTCAAAGTGTTAAAACATGGTTTTTTTTTATAAAAAAAAGTGGCGAGTTCACCTCTACGCGGGCTGTAGTTAACGTGGACTGATGTACGTGTGCCGGCAGCGCGTGGGGCGAAGGGCTGTTCCTGATCCTGCAGACGGCGGCCATAGCGGCGCTGACACTCTACTTCGGCGCTGCGCCGCACCGGGCCGCCGCCTTCCTCGCCGCCTACGCGGGCGTCACCAGCCTGCTGATGGGCGGCGCCGCTCCCCCGCTCCTGCTCTGGTCCATGCAGGCTCTCAACGTGCCCATAGTCTTCGTCGGCAAGGTACCTACCTACGTTCATGTTTCCGTCATATAGTCCCGTGCACCGTTACTTCCTTATTTTATCTGGAGCCTTGCTTAAGTTTTGCTCTCGGGATATTCTTCCGCCCGACGAGAACAAAAGTTTAACCTAGTCTACAAAATTACACCAAAGGGTCAGCGCACCGAATTCGTGCGCACTCGATATTTTACATGTGGTCTATTCCTTACCAGCCATTACCAACATACTTATTTTCTCCCTGTTTTATTTACATTAATCATAAAGTAAATATAAATTAAATAAGTTGAGATTAAACAAAAATATGGTACATTTAAATTAACACAAGTACAAAACGCTTTGTGATAAATGGCATAATTAGAATACAATCAAACACGCCATACATGGGTGATTTTTCAAACGTTTGTTTCAAAAAGTGTGAAGAAACTGCGAATATACTATAGGTTGAGATAGTATTTTGGAACAGTACGGGTGGAAACACGCATTCTGTTGTGATATGATTTATGATTAATTCATACTAAAAAGGATCTATAGGGGTGTAAAACATAACTCAGTGGTAGGTAGAGCATAACAGTACAAGCTGGGGCTTTATTGAACAACTGAGGCTATAAACCGTACTTGGTGCAACTTTAAAAGGATTAACAGGATTTACTAATTAATTATATTAATGTATAATACCACGCCACTTGCTGATTATAACCTCATTGGAGAGTTCCCGCCTTATTCATGTTGCCGTAGGCTTAATTCAGGTGGCGGTTAGCGACGACCGGACACACATATCTCCAGACGTCCTCTCGGTCCGATGCCCCGATAACAAATGACGCCGTTCTTAGGGTTACACTGTCTAAGTATATCGGGCGTGTTGTGTAAGTTTGCGACCCCGTTTATTGGCAAGGGAAGGAGGTTTCTGCTTTGCCATTCACTAGGTACTTCGGCAATCACGGCTCGTGCCCTGCATTAATGTTTGTGACGTATGGTTTTAAAATGTCACATAAGATATGACAGTTTGCCAATTTGTGTCATGCGCTACGTATTTATTTTTTATGTAATTATTTGAAAGTTTTGTTTGTATTTATTTCAGGTCACGGTTATTTATGTTTTGTTTTTCAAGATATTTTAATGATTTCAGAATATTAATTCGTTATTTACTCTGGTTGAAAGCAGCGTTTGTAAGTGTTGTAACGTAGTATGTTTTGAAGAATCAAAGTTTAGTGTACGTATTTTAGAATTTGGCAGCATTGCGTGTGACTTAATGTACGAAAGGGATTTTTGAACGCACGATTTTTTAAGCCCTATTTCAGCAATGTTAATTTGAATTTTAGATTGTTGTAGTAAAATATTTTTTCATTTTCGAACATTCATCGATGACATCTGGTTTCTAATTTAATTTAAATATTGAAAATTGGCAGTTTTGAAGTTTAAATTTGACAAAAATAGTGAATTTTGGGTTGACGGAGTGCGCTTCGCCCAAGAGAAGAGGGGCATACTCACGTTTTTAACATACGGCTTCTCAAGACGGCAGAGATGATACTTAGAGATGATATTGACATCTGGACCCGGCTTATTTCATTGCAAACTTGTGGCATATGCCTTTTAATTAAGTTTTCTAAATTAACATAATTTATTACGTGCAGTTAACATGTACATTTATCCTTCGGAACATTAAAATTTGTGTTTATACGCTGTATAAGTCCTACTAAACTCCTAAATATTTTGTCTACACATCCCTTCGATGCAGTTTTGATTGTCTCTACATACCATTTAAAACTATTGAGCTAAGCCGCGGTATAAAGTAGTGTTAAAAAAGTGGCTAGTTAAGTGTGAGAAACATCTTGCTACTGACAGTTAATTTTAAATGACACACGTGAAGACTTTAAGTAGATTTTCTGCCAAATTTTAACTGAAGTAATAAGCTGAAGTATGCGTATAATTTTGTGGAGTTTGGAGACACGCTGCTATTGGTTTTGAACCCTATTTTTACTACCTTTTTTTTCTAGGCACTGTTTTGATTTTATTAAAAGTAAATGCTTCACCAATGTCATGTTAACATCTGGCAGTGTTGACAGTAAAGGGTTTTATATGTTTAATTTTAGTGTGGTTCACGTACTGTTTTGTGTGTGATTCTTTATACCGCACACTGCCAGTTGCTTATCACACAGTGCTTCACAGGTTTGTTTATTCTCTCTACGACACTATTCACATTATTTTCCACACGAAACTACACCTCACTACTCTTCAGTATAGTTCTTTCCCCCGCTGCTTCACAGTTTGAAGGAGTGATCAGGCAGCCCGTCCAGCTAAGGCCTGATCACAGTTCATAACAATGCACAGTTATGTTGACTGCCTACAAACGCATGCACAGTAACCACGGCCTCGGCGATCCAAACTCTCGTCCACAATCGTCCTGTCCAGTTCGTAGACTGAAGATGAGGTAGATCGATTTTTCTTCTTCTGCGCATGTACCCGTACGTTGACCTACCCCACACCAATACAACTGTCAGTCACATGGTCAGCAGTGATGAACGTGTTAGATTTTATCTTAATTTTCGAAAAAAAAAAAGCTCTTTTAAATTAATAAAATACTTTTATTAATCATTATTCAATCAAATTGCATTAAAATTTGGCCAGAGTAGGTATACAGACTCATCAAAGCACTTGTTTACATCAACAGTGTTCTAATCTCAAATCTTGTCCACGTCGTTTATGATGATGGCATTGGCAGGAAGCAGTTCAGTGTTGGGACACGCAGCGTGGTGTTGCACAGCTGGCGTGATCACTGTACCTCATGCTCACTCTACGGTTGAGTCGCCGTAGACGCGGTCTCCGTTACAGTGAGGATGCTTGGGAGGTTCCTCTGTCAACTGTCATAACTCCTTTAAAGTAAGAATCCGATAACGTATTTATGGTGCGTACAACTTGACAGCGTTGTCAGTCGACGCGTTGTCACTAATTATGTAATTCATGTCTGTATTCAATTTTGCATGTGGTGGTTGCAGGATACGTAATGGTCCGAAATTTCAAACGGGGTTAGCTAATCTCGGACCATTACGTATCCTGCAGCTGTCACATGTCAAAAATTAATACAGCCGTGAATTAACTAATCGGTAGCAACGCGTCGACTGGAGTAACGCTGTCGAGTTGTGCGGGACATACATACGTTACTATTAATCAGATTCTTACCTTAAGGTGTGAGGGGTCACGATGGTGTAGTGGTTAGACTACTCGCCTCCCACCTAGGTGCACCGGGTTCTATTCCCAGCGGGGTCGCCCCCGGATCTTCGAATGTGGCAATCGTGCCGGACGATGCCGCTGGTCGGCGGGTTTTTTTCCTCGGATATCTCCCGTTTCCCCCGCCCTTTCAGTCCGGCGCAGCTCAATACTCACCTCGCTTCTCTCTCATCGACTCTCAAGACCTCGATGTTAAGTGCCGCCCAAATCTCTTCACTCACATTAAGGTGTGATGTTGAGATAACAGCCCTAGGGTAAGAAGGAACCCCCCCTCCCCCCATGCAACGTCACTGTGACAGACTCCTGTACTCCCGAGGCGTCTCGACAGGACGATTCTGTCATAAGTTTCACGTGGTGTACTTAATTCCAGTATGTAAGTTAGTACGGAACTCCTTTTTCTTGCCAAGTTCTCAAATCGCATTGGTCGACCTACGAGCATTAACTAGGGGACATGAAGCTGTAATGATAATAACGATTAAGTTTCTTTAAATTGTACTGTAACGCTACTACCAGCCAGTTGTATCTTATCTTATTAAGTGACGTGTTAACTGGCGACCCGTGGGAAGTGGTGTTTTGACATGTATGGGTGTAGTGGGGTACTTTATGCTAGATGCTATTGGCCATCCTGCTTTGACTTTTGTTTCGTCACGCCGAGTCAGTCAGCTGCTCATTTTAGAAGGTTCACAAGCTGTAAACATTAAAGAAGTAGTAGCGAATCCTCCGCAATAATTATATAAGTCTGGTCCATAAGGCTCAATTCCAATATGAAACATTTCCATTCCGGCATATGACTTCATCGACTGCTTTTCCTGAGGGAACCTGTACTTGGGTCGTCGTTGAGTTTTACTGCCGGCGGGGAAAAGTTTTGCAAAAAAAAAGACTTGCCCTTGGTACAGCGCCGTTTGTGGCACGTACCGAACAGGGATTACACGTCGGTGTTGTTGGGGTATTGGATAATGAATTAAACACATAGTTCGATATATCCTTGTGCCAGAGGCGATCGCACATACCGCACACATGCCCGAAGGAATTTTTTTAGAAATAGCAATAGCTTGGCGAACTGTTTGTCTGCGCCAGAGTAGCGCAACGACGCTGCTGGTTGCTTTAGTAACAGCATTGAAGGGCCTGTGCTGGGGTACATTGGGACCAAGGGGGAGGATGGTCATGAGTGGTCTCGTCAGCTTCGTCTCGATTTTGCAAATACATATCCGACATTCTCGGTCGCTTTGGTGGCACTCCCGAGGGACCCGGCTGCGGAGAAGCGGCGCGCGCGCTGTTTTCGTTCTGCACGCTAGTACTTGGAGCCCCATAACTTCTTTCCTGGTGATCCGATTCTCTTAATTTTTTCTTCTCTCTATACCTGCGGCTTCGTTCTGTCGAAGTAAATGGCGGTTGTCGGTTTTGTGGCGGATTTCGACTCGGATCCTTGCCCTTTTTCGCGGCATTACGATGTTTCACGAGTTCAAAGCGCAGCTGCTTCGAAAATTTTCAGAGTAGATCAGTGGTTGTTGCGTTAAAAGGACGGCCCTTTCAAGCCCTTTCGAATGAGCGATCACTCGCATCCGTGGCAGTGGTTGTTTCGGAGGAATCGGCGCGCGAAAGAATAAAAGTGCTGTAAATTGCGCCGAAATTTGTGTCTCAAACTCGATGACGCACCACCGGAAGCGATAAGGCGAACGTTATAAAACAATGTATATATAATGTTCGGGCAACCTTGCTCCGTCGATCGGTACATGTGCACGGTCCGGCGTGCGTACGGGGACTGAGTGGCGGGCCGAGGCGCGGTACATGTTTTCGTGATGGCGATTGCGGCGCGCATTACCCCCCGAGCGTGCGAGAAATACATGTAATCCATGTCAAAAAATAGCTAAGTGCAGTGTGACCTTGTGAATGTATTAGGCTGCGAATGCTCTGTGACCTTGTGGATGTATTATGCTACGAACCAGTCGGAAAACGAATGTATGCTCCTGAATTCTGAGTGGTGCAGGGTGATGGGTTCGATCCGTCACGGCTTCTGGTATCTTCACATTGTGAGCGTGACGCATAGCCGTCATGGCCTTCGAAGACCCGCCGTACGTACGTATGAAAATATGAACACCTGTATTGCGTAGAAAATGACACAGCTGCAGCCAGTACACGGCTTTGCGGCACTTAGTCAGTCCTTTTATTATTTAGGCTCTCAGGCCTGTTCCAGTTGCATTGGCATTGACGACTTACTGTCCGTGTCAACTTACCGGAAATGTTTCACGTTTACTATAGTTTCAGAATTGTGTTATTCACTCCGTGCGACTGTTCACGCATCGAAACGTATCTATATAACTAAGGAAAATAATCTATCATTGTGGTACATAACTCTTTGGGTTTCGTAGCCTATCATTGCTTGTTGTACACATACTTTCGTGTCGTTTTCGGTGCACCGTCATTGTAGGGCGGTACATTTCTTTGCCCTTAATAATACTCATGGGCTCGGTGTGTTACTGGTATCTAGTGATAGGCGCTGTATTGCGTCGAGCTGTTTACGTGGCGATGGGAACAATATCTGGCTGAAGGATGCCGGAGACTTAGAAACAAACAATTCTGAAAAGTTTTTTTTTTCGCGAATACTTTATACTAAACTAGAGGCTCACTCCAAGGCCGGTAAAGCCACTTTCTTACCGTCACATTTTCGTGTTCAAACATAATTGACAATGTAGTTTGAAGACGACTGATTGATGGACAAAATATGTCCATCAGATTTTTTCATCGATGTTAGTCGTATAATCTCAAAACTCGAAATATGTTTACAAATTGGCCACACAGTTTAAGTTTCTTTACTTAATCCGTAATCTCATTTTTTATAGTTATTTTCAAAGTACGGCAATTCTGTTGCATTACCACGTATCAGCACGCGAAGTAATGTTAATGAAGCAGTAATTAATCAAAACTTCGAAACGAAACTTTAATTTTATTTGTTAGGCCCAATGCCATTCAGTGTCTCAGATATTTGAAATATTACTGTAAACTGAGCAATTCCAACACCATAAATGCACTTGCGTTTGTGGCACGAATTAACTGTCTTCATAACCTTATTTCTCTTCCAGTTGTTTAAGCCATGAATTTTTGTGGAGTCTGAAATTACTACTTTTTTAGTTTTGCACGATTCTGATCTCCCGAGACCCATCATACATCAGAGAAATTTCAGAAGTTGTTTTCAAATATAACAAATAGATGGTAGCTTAAGTCATCTCACTTTTTCAAGCAAACGTGGCTGCGCTAGTGATTTTTCGGCGACGACTAACTTCGAATCAGTTCGACTGAGAAGTGTGACAGTGTCGCAATGACTTGGAGGGCACGTGATAGTCGTGCCACTGCGACGTTTAGGCTCGCCCCTGTGAATTTTGCCCCCGGCGCCACGTGACTCCGTCAGTGTTTCTGGTTAGAGAAGGGANGGGGGGGGGGTGTGTTTGCTGGGTCCTGCGACTCGGGCTTCTCAGGCACGTCATGGTGGAACGAGGCGCGATAAATCAATGTAAATGAGGTAATGACGGGTTGACGGGCGGCCGAATAATTTGAAGCCGAGTGCGTAATAACCATATTTTGCACCGTATATTAGGTGTCATTATCCCGTGGCGGGTCGTGGAAGGTAGGAATGTGTGCGGGACGGGGCTGGTGAGTATTTTGGAGGACGGTAGAGAGGGTGTTATTAAAGGTGCCCCTGCCACTGTCTGCAACCTTGCAGCACGCTATATGCGTAGAAGACGAGATTGACGAGAATTCCAGACTATTGTAGATGTCATTTTGCTGTAACAGTATCCATAACCATCAGCATACTGTGTAAAATTAATCCAATAGCTTAGGTTAGGTTAACTTGGATAAGGTTAAGTTATGTTGGCTTAAATTTCTTCGTAGCTATTTCAAAACATTTCTGTTTTTGGCGTTTCAACATATAGTTACATAGTCATTAAATGTATATGAATAAAATATATCATATTAAATAAAACACACTTTACGTACAATGTTTATGAAACATATTATCAATCCAAAACTAAGTTATTTGCCATATAATGGTTTTACCAATCATTCAATATTTCCCCTAATATTTATGTAGCATACTAACATTGACATGATATTTGTTCCAAATATCTTCTCTTCCGTTACACCATGTTTTCAAGACGTCAAGACTCAAATGGACAAATCTCGGATATACTTGGCGATGGTGCCGGATGACTTGCCTCCACTATGAGAAGAGATTTAACTACTTCCTGTTCATCAAATATTTAACCCGTGTTCTACAGTGCGTTTGTATGTTGTATGCGCATAAAATTATCGTGCAAAACTGTACCCCCCGCCCCCCTTTTCTCATAATTTAGTCTGAGAAAAGAGACAAAACTTTATTGAGTGAATGAGACAGTTGTATAGAAAGAAAGTTAAGTCTTGCAAAATAAAAATTGATGGCGGTTACATAGTGGATCTTTTCAGTTACTGAAACCTCCGATAGGCGTATAGTCTTAAGTTGCTGGAACAGAGCTTACTTCTGCAATAGAAAAGAAAAACTGTCGACGCAGTACTGAAAACACTTTTAAGCGCTTTACAGCACACTCGTTTTCAGTGTACTGTGGGGGGAAAAAAAGTGTGCTTTCAGCCTAATGTCACATTTTTGTGCACAGATAAGCAAATGGAGGCACGCTTTCATTCATTTTCATCCTGAGCCACCACAGTTGCTTCATTTTCCGACGGTAAGTAAATGCTGTATTTGTCCACGGCACCTATCAAGCCCAGTACTTGTGAGACAATCACACCTTGGAAATACTTGTGACAAAAAATTGCAGCTGGGAAGTGTAGGAAAATTATTTGCCAAATAAATGGCGTATGCGAAACAGACTGTACCTGCTTCTATTAACTAGCATGGGTGACGGACAAACTCGGGAGTGACGATGGCAGTGGAGTGGAGAGATTTGGGCGGCTTGTAAAATAGGGCGAAGTGAGGTGAGTGTGGAGCAACGCCGGAATGCAAGGGTGGGGAAAACGGGAGATCCCCAAGAAAAACCGCCGACCAGCGGCATCATCCGGCACAATTTCCACATGCGAAAATCCGGGAGCGACCCCTTCGGGAATCGAACCAGGTTCGCCTAGGTGGAAGGCGAGTAGTCTGACTACCACACCACCGCGACACCCATCGTACAGCAGCTATCGTAACAACAGCAGCTGTACTGTTGAACTGGTTTATGGGAAAAACAGCAATTTCTATGTGTTAGTATCTAACGCACATCACAAGTTAGGATGTACAATGCTAAGGACATTATTAAGTAGTTGTGAACATTTAAAGGGCGTTACTGTGATACTCAAAAACTTTACCGCTTTCGTTCCTTAACCACTGTAAATTGAAATTTAAGTTCAACACTTAATCAACAAATATTGAAAGTTGCACCCACGACACATGGGTTTCGGGGTTCAGAGGACCGATTATGTAGATTACGTGAAAACAAAAACTGGATAAGTTAAGCAAATCCAGAGTTAGTACGTCAAAACCAGTTTCCATTTAGATCCGCTCAGCTAGTTAGTTGACCGAAAAAATGTGTTAAGCACACATAATAAACAAGTAAAATTTTTCTCGTTTTAAAGATGCAGAGTATTCAGCACAAACTTAACAAAATGTTATGCAGTATGAATGCATATTCATTTGTATAGGTCCAATTGTTTCCAGTGTGAGTCATGTATCACATCGAGCCATATTTTAATTTAAAAATTAACTCAGTATGTTTAGAAAT
>NQII01000799.1:201041-256694 GCA_002778355.1 Clitarchus hookeri | reverse complement strand
GGGAGAGTAATCTGGAGCCTTTTGAATATTCCATTATTTAAAAAAGTTTAACTCTAAGTGCCTACAATAACGGAAACTGTTTTACGTTGTTTAAGATCTAACGCCTTAAGAACTGTGAAATAGTCTTGTTCATAACAAGTGTTAGAATTTATTTTATTTAAGATTTCGGAGATCCTTCCTTGAGCCACGATAGCTGCAGGATACGGAACGTATGTGAAAACAGTATAAGAAATTGTTAGATATATATAGGAAGTTTCACGTGAAGCTATCAAATGTTCTTTAACGAAATAAAATAACTTCGTAATTTAATGTTTTTCATATATTCTTTTAAGTTTTTAACATTCTCAATACATCAATTTTATTTCAATTCGTAATTTTATTGCAGAATAGTTGTAATTTTCTGATATTATGTCGTATTTACTGGATAGTACATATTCTCCTTAGAGCTCGTATTAATATAACTCGATATTTCCTTCAAATTCGCCCTAATATTCTTCGACAAATTACAGTACTGCGTAAATATATAGACATGGTAGTGACAGGCTATTATTAGTGATATTGTCAGTGTGACCCAGAAATTTATGCATGAATAAAGGTTTTATTAATGTTCCATTTCAATTGATTGCCTTCATGAATCATTTCGTTAATAGAAGCAAATCCCTTACCTCTTTTCGTCCGTTGTTCAAAGTAATATTTTTGTGTAATATGTTTGTCAAAAATTACGGTTGAATTTATATTCCTATATGGGAAAGTCTCCAATTGAGATTTTTTCGGCTTTGTAGACTGTTTGGACTTATGTAATTATTTTAACACTGTAAATTATGCGAAAGTATATATTGGCAAGAATGTGTAGACAAGAGGGACTTCAGAAAGTTTCAAATTACTACATAAATTTTACGATTTGTTCCAGACTTTTTGTGCATGTACTTTACAACGATTGTACAGTTAGTGAGGTTAATTTTTTAGGGGGGCTGCGTTCGTGTCAAGCAACAAAATATCGTGATTACTGTTTGTTTTTACAACTTAGCATTGTCCTTTCCCCTCCCCTCCTTTGCGCCAAAAAATCCAACCTGTTTAAAGAACGCTTTCGTACAGCCGCATCAAAGCACTGTGTTCTGAAACGTTGAAAGTAAGTGCCCTCGGCATTTTCTGAGGAGGTTCTTGTTGCAGTAAGTCACCGTGAAATGTTTTGCTGCATTTTAAACAGGATAATTTATTATTGCGGTGGTTGTTAACCATATAAACGGAATTCTGGGAAGAACTTCCCGCGCAGTTTCTCTCCCTTGAAGAGGTGGCAGCGCACGAGGTGGGGGAGGTTCTTCAAACCTTTGATCCTTGTTCACTCGACCATTTCGCCGAGATAAAAAACCTGGCCTCGCAAAAAATCGCCATCCTCATTGGAATGAATAGACGATGTTCTGCCTTGATTTCTTTAGCGGACAGCTCTAAAGAGACTGGACTTCACGAGTCCATAACGTCCATTCTTCCTTTATTACCGTCGTCGCCTATTGTTGGCGGCAATTAGAGATCATGAGGCGAGTCGCTTCTCTGGCAGGAGAATGTTTATGTTCTATCGTGTGGCGTGCGTGTTAGATAGGGCACAGCGGGGCCTTTTTGGATAATGTTAAGGTTTTGCGCATGCAGTGTGGCAACTTAAGACGCCATGTTGTTGTTACATTAGGCGAACCTGCATTGCAGCGCTTTCTTTAGCTTGGTCTAAGAACTACGTCCAACCACGTTACATCGTGTCTTGTGAGACTATTCGGACAAGAATTTGAGGGGCTATTCTGATACCCCACAGTTAAGTAATTATTGTTCTTAAATACTGAGAATAATACCTCCGTTTTTATTTTCAGATGGCACTACACTATAAAAGGAAGAATTTACGGCTGCAATTGGAGAATGAAGCCATGGAATGGGTAGTAACGTAGGTTGTTGAGGGAAATGTGACATTACTAGGAGCAAGTAAATTATTTAAAGTACCATATACAACCTTGTATGGAAAAGTTCAGACAAAAAGAAATGAGCTTCATGGCTTGCATGATATAGCACCTGCACCAAGGGAGGGGGCATCTTTAGACCATCCTTCGGTTTTCGCAAACGAAATTGAGAAGTACCTTGCTGATCTTGTTAAACTTGTAGAAAGCCGTGGATTTGGTCTGACTCAGAAAGAACTTCGTCTAGCATCACATTGTTATGTCTTGAAACGTGACATAGGTACCACTTTCTTGGAAAGGGAACAAAATGGTGGGGAAAGATTGGTGTCTTGGGTTTTGCAGGCGGTTCGGGGATGCCTGAAGGTTCGTCTAAGGCAAGAGCAGCTGGTGTCAACAAAAGGCTGTTAATTCTTATTTCGAATTGCTGGACAGTGTACCAACTATGTTCTCTCTTCACAATAAGCCCACGCATATATATAATGTGGTTGAAAGTGGGCGCCCCTTAAACAATCGGCCACCAAAAATAATAGCACAGAGAGGGGAAGAAGTTTGTCAGACGAGTTTCGAGAGGGGAGAAAACGTGACCGTCATAGCATGCTGCTGGGTAAATTTCAAGGGAATACGCCAGCGTCCGGAATTCACGGATAATCTCCCAAATGGATCAGTTGTCGCCATTAGTGAAAGTGGGTACATAATCTAAGGAATATTTCTGAGATTTCTTGAGCATTTCCAAGAATATCGTGTACCAGGAAGAGTACTTTTAATTTTAGATGGCCATTCATCGTATACAACTCTTTCAACTCTTCTGTACTTCCATACCAATGACACTGAAATCCTGTGCCTTCCGCCACACCACACACTACACACATGTTGCAGCTGCTCGATCGTTGTGTTTTTAAGGCATTGAAAGCTAATTGTCATCGCCAGGCTACATCATTCGTTCACAGGTATCCAGGATCAAATATGACTAAGATACAATTCAGTTAATGGGTTTGCGTGTACAGGAATATTTCTTTTCAGGCCTCAAGCAATCGAGGACTTCCGTTGTGTGGCTTCTGATACATATTCACATTCCACTGCCGAGGACACAAATAGGTCTAATGAGGTGCATAATGAAGAAATAATTCAAGTGCAACAGACCTTGCCTAACACTTCTCAGGTCCCTGCTCGTGTCATTGCAGAAACACCAGTTCGAGGCGTTCTTCCCAGTCCTAAGAAGACTGTAATCCAAAAGAAGAGCTCGAAAAGAGCGGAGATGTTACCACAGAACGTCGCCGCAGAACGTAGCAGTTGTCAAGGCAAAGAAAGACTTAGAAGGAAGTGGGAAGCAACCTCAACCTAGCTGCAGCAAGAACAACAGCTCCGTCGCTCAAGTTAAAAAGGCAAAACGTTGACTTGCACTGTGCTCATCAAGTGAAGAGGATGACGTCAGTGATTCCGACACAGACGACTAAAAAGGCTGATTCTGCGGTGTCAGCTACTACTCGAAGCCATCTACCCTAAAAGCTGATTGGATTCGCTGACAGAACTGTGATGTATGGTACCATGAAAAGTGCGTTGTAGCTGTAGGAAGGGAGCAGTTCATCTATGGTAAATTAAACTAATTTTGGAATGAAGAGAAGGAAGAACTACTCGTACAAACAATTAATGCCTTTCTTTTTCTTATTAGCCACAAGGGTAATTCTGTTTAAATTAATATATATTTTTTCCACTGTTGTCCTGTACACATTGTTCGAATATTACACGTGTTTCAACCATAATATACTTTATTCACAGCGATCCATATGACCCCACCATATTATCCAAATAGCCCCTAGAAATTTCTTCACATTCAATCTGGCAGGCAATACTGATAGCTCGATTCCAGCAATAGAATTTCATTGAATTTTAATTATTTATTTTCCCAAAGAAAGGCAAAATAATGTACCTACTATTTGTGTGCTTGCACGAATGCTTTGTGATACATCAACTTTTTTTTAAATTTGGGATTTTTGTTAAGCTATCCAAATGGCCCCTCTGTGTCCTGTCCAAGCGACTAAAATTCTGCACGACCGCGAACGTTTTTTCAAGCTCGCTTCCTGTTAGCCATGCAAAGTATACACTTACTGCATTCCTAGTTAGAAAACTATTGTTCTCATAGAAGGCGAATATTCTGTTGTCTCACGTTCCAAGAACGTACGACCACAGAATCTTTTTTTCGTTGAGGAATAATCTTTGTATGAAATATTGCCTCTTAATAAAAATAAACAAAGAAATTGAAGCCAGCAATGGATTAAATACAACCTAGACAGTAAAACATGTAAAAATTATTTTAAACCTTGTTTTTTTTTTCTGTATTGGACTGTTTCAATTAAAACCAAATATTTGCTAAAACAGCAGCAAAGTCTTTTTACAGAGGGCGTTGAGCTTTGCAGTAAAATACCACTTTTTCGCACCCGCAAATCTCAAATTCACTGTTGGCTTTTACTCCTCATTTTAAGAAAAAGCTGGCGTATTTCTCGCCTTTACAATTTAAGTATGGTTAAGCTCCCTATTTACCAGGCTGCGTCAAAATAATACAAAATTTCGTTGTACTTTTTTGTAATATTTGTATTATGAAATCTTTTATCGGTGTTAGTGGTTCAAGCTGCCCGTTGACCACGATGTGTTAGAGTGAATGAGAAGTGAATAAAGTCGACGTTAAAACGTTCGTCATATGCGCACTCACTTTTATTACCGTCACGCACGGTCCACGTGTATCCGCTGCTACCTCACTTTTTTTTTTGTGGCGTATTAGTAAACATTAAGGCATATACATGTATTGTTAAAGTTGAATTTTAAGTAGAAAGTTTTTTTTTTGCATTGACATGAAATTACCAAACAAAAATGGCTGTCTCATTTCTCGTCAGTATTGCATAATGGAGAAAAAAAAAAAGAGATACGTTTACCTAGCGAAATCGAACGGCATCTCTTTAACGGTTACAGGTGAATTACCAGTACTGTTTTTAAGGTTGAGGGGGTTTTTGAAAATCAGAGTATAACAATGTTATTCCTTCTCTTTCGCACAAAGGCTGTCACCATAAGTGTTTTTTCCTCCATTGCCTTTGTATCGTGCAATTAGAGTGAATGATGCGAAGCGAACATCCCGTACAATTATTAGCTTACTCTGCCGAGAAATTCGTGTTCCATGAATCTCGAAAGGGCACGAAGAAACAGCTGCACTGAAGAAGTTATTATTACGCGTTATTTGAACGGACTGTCCAGTTTCGCCTTCTTTAAATCTCATTCTTTGGTCAAATTTCCGATGGATCACGTGCTTGATAATATCTACGTACTCGTTTGTTTTGAGACTCTTGTGTGATACGAGNCAGACCAAATGAAGGCCGTATCCGAATTGTTACGTTGTATATATTTAAGTACCTGCATATGCTTACTTGCTCTGATATGTACTTGCAAAGAATATTCGAACAAGCCAGCGCCTCTTCATGAATGTGTGAAGAGTGTAGTAACACTCTTCACACATTCTAGCGGCAACAACATAAACTACGAGAAAATAGAAAAATATGTTGCATGGAGGCACGAGCGTGTTTCCATTTTTAGCTGGAATTTCTATGGTTACTTACAAAACAAACAAATACCACATTAAAATTTTAATTCGGCTGTATTGGCGTTCTTTATAAGCTTTAAATAATCATGACAAACAAAATAAATATGGCGACTGCCGTAATTACGCAACCTCGTGCACTTTTCTCTGTGTACTATTACTGGGATAGGCTATTCGCGGTTAAGTGAGCACTTTTTGACGCCCTCTCATTTAGAATAACACTCAATAAATATATTTTATTGTTGCATTAGACGTTAACTTTCGATTCGGGTGAAATATATACGCTGTATTTATTGCTTCCATGGCCGCAATATTTAATTTAAAAATTGGTGGAAAGATAAAAAAAATGGCTGATAGGATTAAAGTAACAAGGGCGTCAAAAGTGCTCACTTTACCGTGAACAGTCTAGAATTCTGTTTGCGCTATAGTATATGCGTGGTGACGTAATAGGTGGGGCCACGTGCGTACATATGCATACTTGGAAAGAATTCGGACACAGCCTAAAGCTAATTTTAAACTTAAAAACGACGCACATATCCTTGCCGTACCCAGGATTCGAACACGAAACACTACATACCGCAGAACTAGCATTTACACCTTGAGTTCAGCTTCACATCTTGGAGATATTCGCTCAGTACGTAGATCAAATCGAACGCAATGCTTTTATTTTTCAGTTTTGAAAAGTAAGTGAAAGTTCTGATATGTTCATTAACTACACTGTAAGAAATTTTTCGCAAATTTACCACATTATTGCATTGCGTGTACTCAGAAAGCAGGAATGGTAAGGTTTTTCCCCCATACATTTATTTTAGCTTTCCTTCATTTGTTCAAGAGTCAAATACCTAGTCAATTTCCAAATTTTGTACGGTGGCATTTATATATTTCCCGCCTGATGTATGTTAAATTTCCCATACTATGTATTAGACTCAAATGTCAATTACAGCCTAGGACGTATGCTAAAAATATTTGTACATTTTAAGCGGTATCAAAATGCTCCAGAATTGTAAAATTAATCCATTAGTAAGCTAAAAATAGTTGACTTAACATATGTGTGTACATGAAAGTGATTTTTTGGTCTGGATTGCAATACATGCGTATATATTTATAGTGATGTTTAAGATGATGCCAGCGGAATGACGGTGTACCGTGGTATGCCATCTGTACTGTGTTTGGATGCTGATTGTTAGTGGAGCTAGTCCTGTCCCGCCGACTCGGTGTTTTTCGCTCTTGTAAGAGTGAAGAGGGCGGCTCTTAACAACGAGGTCTTGAGAGCCGATGAGGGTGAAGCGTGGTGAGTATAATGGGCAACGCCCGGCATGCAGGGGCGGGAAAACGAGAGATCCCCGAGAAAACCCGGTGACCAGCGGCATCGTCCGGCACGATTCCCACATGCGAAAATCTGGGGCGACCCCACCGGGAATCGAACCCGGTTCGCCTTGGTGGGAGACAAGCACACCGCAGCCCCTTTTTTTTCGCTTATAACTCTGTGGCCGAGTAACATTACCGTGAAACACACAAGCAAATCCTGAACTACTAAATTGTTACTTCAACTCAATAAATTTAACATTAAATTTAATTAATGAATAAAATTCGTCACTTTTCACTTACTAAATAATACGTGGAAAAAAATCCAGTAACGTATTTTCTTTTTTTGGTTAGGTTTAATTACAATATCTATCAGGGATGGATAGGGAAATGAGAAGGAACGTGTTAAAGTAACGCCACAAGCAATTGAAACTAAGGTTAGGAAATAAAGGCGAGAAATGTATACTACGGAGTTGAGACGCGCCCTTCATTTAGTTATTGCATAGCGCATAGCAATAGCCCGTTCATTTTCAGAAAGATAGAGCTCATCGGCCTACAGATAATAAATGATGTGGTCACCGGATGCCTACGTCATCCACAAACCCTGAGCATATTGATCTTGTTTGTCGATACTACTACCGCCGCTACATCTGGGAGCATGTCTGGATCTACGTGGCCAGTCCATACATTTCTTCCCCGATCAGCTGTGTTACTGCTGCAGGAATTCAACGCCGCCCCCTCCCCTTTTTTTTACACGCATAAGTCATTAAAATCAGACCGATACATTGGGATGAAACGGTGATGCAACGTTTGCAGAACCATCCATTCCCGACACTGTAAATTCGTGACTAATGACACAGTTGAAATAAGTGTATTCTCGTTCTGTCGGGTATACGACTTCGATGCCAGCATGACCTTGATTTGACGCTGCGTATGCTTGAAAAGGGGGGGGGGGGTGAAAATTTACGGACAGTATATCTCGTGATCCCGATGTGCTAGCGCGTTGGTTTTGCTGCAAAACGAAACATCTCCTCTATATCTGTGGATTTAAGCCACATAAAAAGCAAAGTATCCATTCCGTTACTTAAATTTCATTTCCATACCTCAAAGAGGTATTACCCGCTAACGCAAACGTATTCACATAAATCCTACGGCCCTTGTTCCTGACATAGTCAAACCTAGATTATTTTTTTCCCCTGGTCAAGTGATGCTTCAACAGATAAGTTTATTCCTAACATGCACATTAAAAAAAAAAAATTAATGCTCTGAAAGTAAACTTGTAGACACATTTTTTCGGGATGTAAGTTTCGCAGAAATTTTCCTCTGCTGGAATTTGTTTAAACCGCTCGCAGACCCTATTGAACTGTACATATGCGATTTAACTTTCCATGGGGAAGTACAAAAGGAAGTTAATGCGAATGAAAGTGTAGTGGAGTAACGTCACAGTATTAACCACCAGCATGAAAATACATTTTAATTTGGCATTTCGTAGCGCAGTTTTCAACTCGAAGTTGCAGGATGTAGGCCTATTTGAAGCAATGCTGCTACACCGATATGCACAAAACATCACATCACGCCCAGTTTAGCAACCAGAGTCGGTAAACTTTCATATAGGCCTACAATTTTGAAATGTGTGATATTTTAACAGGAATATAAAATAGAATAAACTATCCACAGATTTCGATAAATTCACAAACATCCGTTCTTTTATAAATGCGCCTGTTTGTAACAATGGTACTCGTATTTTACGGATTTCCCCGTGGTTTTGTTGATCCACTTTTTGTATTCGTTGGAATTGGAATGGGCTTGTTAACGTCTTCCGGTGTTATGCCTGAAGGCTTATCAGGGGGCGGCTTACAAACTAACTTATAACCTAACTTTAACTATCACCCATGCCTTACCGAGTCGAGTATTCGAACCCAGAATCTCCCGTACCCCAGACCAGCGGTGCACCAGCCGACTGCTCTACGGGAGGGCGGGTTTTTTTTTAATATGAGTGTATTTTTCAGTGGTGTATCGAGTTTCCCTCCATACATAATTCGTTATGTGAGGTAACATTGTGTGTAAAGAGATTGTGTGTTTGAGATTGGTGCCTAAGAGTTTAAGTGGAACAAAAAAAAAATTAGTAACCTTACATCTTAACTCGCGCCTATAGGATTCCTAGGTGACGAACTACACATTTTCAGGCCCCCCCTCCTCCCGGTTCTGTTAGGAGGTTTAGAACGGCTCTGTCTACTGTAAGTTTGTTTCGCTAAATTTTATTATTTTAGATGTTTGCGTAAGCGACGGAATTTCCTAATTACCTCACGAAAATTTTCTTGTTTTATCAGTGAAGCACGCTTCGTGTTTTTTGGCAGTGGTTTTCCCCGACACTGAAAATTTCTGAGAGGATGTTATTTCCGAATATCAGAGAAAATTTATCAGTTTATTAGTAATATGGGCCTCGTTTTCAGGAAATCCCGCACACAGTTAATTTGACTGCCTTCAATTAACTTTTAAACGTGTGCTTAAATGATCTACCGAGTTTTTACGAACAAATTATAATAGACGTCATAGTGGGGTAGATAAGTACAAATTGAGCATATTTCATCAATGAACCAATAGTCTAACGTCCATAATTAACCTGCTAATGGCAGTGGCAATGTGCAGGGGTGGGTAGGCAACCACAGACTACAGATAGTGCACTGAAATGACACTTCATTTACACATTTGGGCTGAAGGCATGGTGACAGAGTGTCTGTTCGATTTCTCTGTTCAAAATCTCTGTTCAAACTGCCCGCCACCGTTGGCCACACAGGTGGTGCAGCGCTGAGGCATGATGTCCCTCGTGTAAAGTGGTGTGGCATACATAACGTGACCATACGTCCCGCTTTGAGCGGGACAGTCCCGCTTTGAAGCTATGTGTCCCGCTGTCCCCACAATTCGTAAAAATTCGTAAAAATGTCCCGCTTTGACAAAACAAAAGCAGCAAGCAATTATTCTTGTCGCCCGCGCCGCGCCGTGTTGCAGGTCCGTACTGCTCATTCGCGGGGAATGAAGCGGGTGGCGTGATGTGCGGGGGACGGGACGGGCGGGGGTAGGTGGCGAATCAGTGAATTTTTCAACTGTCAGTAAGTAACTGATTAGTATTTGACTTATCATTACGCAATCGCCGCGGGACATATCTTTGCATTTTATGTGATTATAGCAGTTTTAAAATGCCTATACGCAAGTGCACTTTTAATATTAATTTGCAAACCAAGTATCCGTTTATAAAATAAAAAAGTGTTCCACAGACGTCACATGTGAAAAGTGTCGTACAGATTTTAGTGTTGCACATGGTGGTACTAGTAATATTGAGAAATATTTACGTTCAGAAAAACACAGATTATCCGATTATGCTGCCGCTTCAAGCTCATCGATGCTTAATTTCTTTAAGAAAACCGATTCACCGTCTTCCAAAGATCTTGAAATTGCCACGGCAGAAGGTGCTTGGGATTTTGACGCCGTGCAAGAAAATCATAGCTTTCGCTCGAATAATTGTGCTTCTAACCTAATACAGACATGTTTCGAACAAAAATTTAGGTGCGCTCGTACGAAATCTGAGGCTATTATTGTGAATGTGTTGGCACCTATGGCAACACATGAGTTAAAGGAGCACCTGCGTGAAGCTAATTGTATAACTTTATTAACAGATGCTTCAAATCATGGCTCCACGAAATTATTTCCGATCTTAGTCCGCTATTTTTTACCACACGAAGGAGTACAAGTCAAGATTTTATAATTTGAAGAGCAACCAGGAGAAACATAAGATATTATTGTAGGTTATTTGACGCAAGTTATAACAAAAAATGAATTAAAACCAAAAATTGTGGCATTTTGTGGAGACAACACAAATTGTAAATTTTGGAGGACAAAATAGAAAAGGAGTTAATAATGATTACGCCAAATTGAACCAGTCTCTTGGAAGGAAACTCATAGGAATTGGATTTGGAGCTCACATAATCCACAATATGATTAAAACAGCTGCAGATTGTCTTCCTGTTTATTTTGAATGTATTATTGTAAAAATGTATTAATTTTTTTTACATTTATAGCGTTCGCCTTGAAGCTCTTAAAGAATTATGTAATGTAACTGACACAGAATATCAGAAATTTCTAGGCTACAGTAAAACTAGATGGTTTTCCTTAATGCCCGCACTGGAGAAAGTTTTAAAAATGTTTCAGCCTCTAAAAAACTATTTTCTGAGCATTGATAAATGCCCAAATATATTAAAAGCATTTTTTTCAGAATGAAAGCTTTGAATTGTGGTTATTTTTTATGCATGCACAGGCAGCTACTTTTCATCAAGCTGTGTTAAAGATTGAGGGACAAACCGTGTCTGCAATAGAGACCGCCAAGGAAATTAATCGGCTCAAAGACAATTTGACACTGAAACAAAATTCATTCTTTCTTCCCCACGCTGCCGTAGTATATTATTGAAATTACAAGAAACTGGTGTTGTCACTGAGGAAGATGTGAAAACAACGGCAGCAGAATTTTACAAGACAAGTAAAGAATACTTGGAGCAGTGGTGTCAATTCAACACAAAATTAGAAGTATCTGAATGGGCAAACCTGACCACGGTCCCCACGTGGGAGCAGATTCAAAGTGTGATGGATTTGCTTATAGAGAAAGGATTTCTCAGTAGCAGTCAAGATACAGGAGTGTTTGACGAGTTTTCGTTGATTTCCAATTATATTACGGCTGAGAAAGTAACAGAATGGAACGCTGAGAATATTGATGCTGAAGATCGTTGGGTTGAAATATTCAAACACTTTCAAACAAATAATCTCAATTTTGCGAATTTTCGTATAATAATCGAGTACATTTTATGTCTGCCTGGCAGTCACGCTCCAGTCGAAAGAGTGTTTTCCCATATGAATAAAATATGGACGAGTGAAAAAAACACAATTAGGAGTCCCAGTGTTAAAAGCCATTCTGATAATAAAGGGTAACATAAACAAGTCATGCCAACAGTTCCATTCCTACTTAAAAACTAAACCTTATATGTTAAAGTAAATTGGCTCATCCGAAAAATATAAGAAGCCAACCCACCAGACTGCACAAGATTAGTTCTTATATTAATTTTTGAACAATAAACATTAACTATATTATAAACATGTGTTTTATTTTTAAAACAATATATATATATATATATATATATATAATTTTTTTAAGGGCGTCCCGCTCTGAGGGAAAAAATAAATGGTCACATTAGGCATACACCATCTATTTGATGTGCCCCCACAGCCAGAAGTCATGTGGTGTGATGTCAGGTGAGCATGGTGGCCATGCTATGGGGCCTCCTCTACCTATCCACTGGTTCGGAAAGTGCATGTCGAGGTGCCGGCGAACCGCAATGGCGAAATGAGGTGGGCCCCGTCCTGCTGAAACCACATCGCCTCACGAGCATCTAAAGGAACTTCCTCCAAGTATTCCGGTAACACATCCTGAATGAACTGTAGATACGTAGTACCTCCGAGACTGCGACCGTGCGGTACTGAGCGGTGTTCTCAGGCACGTAGACCTGCTCACAGGTTGGTTACAATGCCACGTACACATGGTTGCATACCCGCCCCTGCACATTGCCACTGCCATTAGCAAGTTAAATATGGACGTTAGACTATTGGTTCCTTAATTAAATATGCTCCGCTTGTACTTATCTACTGCACTCTGGTGTTTATTATCATTTCTTCGTGAACATCCGGTAGAATGAGTGAAGAGATTTAGGTGGCTCTTAACAGCGAGGTCTTGAGAGCAGATGAGAGTGAGTGAGGTGAGTATGGAGCAGCGCCGGAATGAAGGGGTGGGGGGGGGAAACGGGAGATCCCCGAGAAAAGCTGCCAACCAGTGGCATCGCCCAGCACGATTCCCACGTGCGAAAATCCGGGAGTCGCTCGTACGGGGAATGAACCCGGTTCGTCTTGGTGGGAAGTGGGTAAGCTAACCACTCAGCCACCGTGGCCCCAAATGATCTAGACAGAAGTTACAATAATGTTTAACTCAGATAAAACGTTGAGCTATTGTTTGGGGATAGCCTACGATACACAGAAAAATAAAGACTCTACAATATTAAGTAATTTTTAATATCATGTACTGTACTAATTTACGAAATGTTTAACAGCGTATATACTTCGAAAAAATATATTTTATTTAAACTATTAATTAGCGCTTCCGTATGTGAAATACGTTCAGTGGTTTATATTTCCCCAAAGTTTTAATAATTAGGTGTCAGTAGCGAGACGCACAAACAGTTTGACTTGACCTCGTCACTCCATGGCACATGAAGGTTCTACCTTCGTCGTTAAAACTATAATGATGGGGACAAGGTAGTTGGCACCGGTAGGCTGTGATAGTGAGGGTTTCCGAGGAAAATAAATAGCGTGTGTATCGCAAATAACTCGGGAGCAGTGAAGTGGGGAGGACTCTCGATACGCATCTGTTGTTTTTGGGACACGCAATGTCCGTCTATCCCCCTCCCCCAACCAAGTCTACCTCATGGCAGCCACATGTTGCTTGCTGCGGTTTGGCGCAACGCCGGCACAAGTTGTTGCCCACCCTCGTGGGGCCGGCCTCGATCGCTGTCTCGTGGCGAGGCGTGGGACAGCGCGAAGTCGTTCCGGGTTTGTGCTTGTGCTTGTGGGCGGCTAGCAGGCAGGGACACCGCCGAGTTCATATCCCGAGGGAGTCAGGCATGGATGTGTGCACTTTCCACTTCTAGCACACTGCGAAGTTGACACACTGTAGCGTCCTCCACTAAACTCGCTGAAATCATAGGCGCCTATACGATGCCGGATTGGAGGAGGATGGAGAAAATGTGAGCTAGGGAAACAGAACAGGAGAGAGACATAGATAAAACGGAGAAAGTAGGAGATAAATGGGAAAAAGTAGGAGATAAAAGGGAGAAAGTAGGAGATAAAAGGGAGAAAGTAGGAAATAAAAGGGAGAAAGTAGGAGATAAAATGGAAAGAGAAAGAGATACAGTGGAAAGAGAAAGAGAGAAAAGGGAGAGGAAAGAGAGAAAAAGGGAGAGAAAGAGTTAGAAAAAAGGTTTTGTGGTGTGTGGAGGGGGGTTATCGTGGCCTCCTCTTCTTTCAGCAGCAGAAATTTTGCTTGTGGAATTCTGCATTTTGCTTCAGCAGTTACTGCACTTATCCTCGGCAATTAATTAATATTTGTTTAGTAAATAACATTTTGAATGTTTGCCATAAACAAGAAGTTTTTGTGCGTATATGTTCGTAGGTTAGCAATTTTGGCTGTCCCCCCTCCCGTCATGTAACGTACGATTGGCGTCCTCATCTGAAATCCTTCCTATTAGTCCAGTCGTTGAATTTTACTTTTTTACAATAAATGCCACTGCACCGGGTACTGATATCTCAGGGCACGCTATTCGGCAATAATAAATTCTGTAGTGCGGGGGTGGGTTTGGGGTGTTCCATTAGGCTGTAAAGACATATCCGATTAAATGAAGCCAGATATTTTATGGCAAGGCGTACAGAACGTCGCGTCATTTCATCAACAAACATAACATGCAGACAACTAAAAATAAACTTTACCTGATGTTTAAGAATTACTCATAAAGGGACAAATCCCTCAAATTCTCATGAGTTTTTATTTGGGGACGAGTCAACAAATATTTATCCTGGTACTATAAAATAGGCGATGGTCATTAAACTGTTCTTCGAAAAAAAGAATGATGCTGTATTAGAAGACACGGTTACTCCACAATTATTTGAATACTGGGGTTGGAACGGAAACGTTCAGTTCTGGTCATTGCGTTGCCTAAATATCTTTAAAGTTAAGTACGCATATCCTTAGTTAGTAATTTTTCATAACTTTTCTTTTTACGTTACCATTTTCAGACATTCAAGAATTTATGCTTCGTCTACGTCTCGAATAACCACTGCCTAGTATTTTTATCGCATGCACAACAAATAATCTAAAAAATTACCAGTTCTTCTTATCTTATCCTGCCATAATCTTGATTTTGTACATGATTTTTTTTTTATTTAAGCGGCTACTACGTTGCTAGTTTTCCGAGGATGAACTTGTGCTAGGCATTTACTAAATCGCGGTACTTGATCAATGTTCGGGAACAATCAGAATGTTTCCTGAGGCGCTATAAAAACGGCCATGTGCAGGCATAAAAAGGTTGGTACTAATCATGCGCTCGTTTGCAAAAACAAAATTGATCTCCCTGATGGTGCCATCGCAGGCGTCGGTAAGTGGGTACAGACACAGGATATGGTAGTACTTATACAAAAAACATCAAAATACTGTACCACACCACGCATGTATTGCAGGGGACCAACACCTGCAAGATGCACATAATATGGTGTTGGACCACTCTTAGTATGGAAACGGGTGGCGATACGGTCGGGCATTGAGGCATACAGATGTTGAATATTCTCCTAAGCAGGATCCTGCCACAGCTGGCACAACTGACCCTCCAAATCCACCGTAGTTGCCGCTGTTCTAACTTGCCTTCCAATCTGGTACTAAACGTTCTCGATGGGCGAGCGGTCTGGGGACCTTGCTGGCCAAGGAAGCATGTTGACTTCACGAAGGCAGGCCAGAGATACTCGTGCTGTGTGAGGCCGGACATTATCCTGCTGGAAAATGGGGATGTCAAACTGCAGCAGGAAAGGAGGCACACGTCGCAGAATTCCATGGACGTATCACCGCGTCATCAGGGTCCCTTCTAGCACGACCAGTGGGGTGCGGGAATCGTAAAAAATGGCACATCACACCATGACACCTCTAGTTGGAGAGGTGTGCCTCTCTACAATGAAGCGTGGATCACTGCGCTGGCCAGGACGTCTGCAAACTCGAATTCAGCGGTCGTCTGTATCCTGATAGAACCGTGATGCGTCGCTGAACACCACTCGTCGGCAATCAAGCTGCCTGTGCCTGGCAGAAGTTCGCACGTGCTCGGCGATGTTCAGGTCGTAATGGCAGACGTCGTAAGGGACGCCGCGACGACAGATCCCGCTCTGCTAGCCGCCTGGATATGGTACTGGCGTATCCCCAGCTACCGTGACATGTTCCTGGATTGTACGCAGCGACGCCCGTGCAGTGCTTACAGCCTGTCGCACGATTAAACTATCCTCTCAGCTGGTGGTCCGCCGGGGTCGACCCGAGTCTTTTCGACGGGTGTGTATACCCTCCTGTTCCCACTTCGTCCAACGCTGACTCACAGTGTAGGCAGAATGGTTCAAGTGACGAGCAATACGCTGAAACGTCCCAACCTGCCTCTCGGAGGCCGACGATGCGGCCTCTCAAACTTATCCAGCTATGCAAAGGCTTGCTGAATGTGCCGTCGGGGGCATGCTGTGTGTTCACTGAACTTGACTTTGGCCCACACTGCTACTAAGGCCTTATTCTGTGTCTTGCGGCTATGAATGATGGAGGGACATCTATCCCCTCTAGTGGCACATCCGCGCAAGAAAACCGCATTAAAAGCAAATGGGACACATGCCAGGCTACGATTATACTGTGTGGCAACCTTTGTTGTACTCGCGCGATTCAATCACGGTGATTAAGTTTTTTTTTTGCAAATGAGTGTATATTCGTTAACTCCATTAATTTTTCTATAACGGTACATGGATGTGACATCTAGGTTCCGCCGTGGACAGTGGCGTAACCAGGAACCTCTGACGGATAGGGGTTGTGGCGAGGATTTTCTACTTGGAAATTGTTGAACCTATAAACTGAATTGCAGATTCTGACATTGTAAGGCATATATTATATAATCTCTCCTTAGTTACTTCAATTTTTATCTGAAGCCCTGGACGTCGTTTTCCTTCCGCAACATTTGAACAAAACGTAAACCCTTTTGGACAAAAACACTTAAAACGTCAACAACGCACCGTATTTGTGTGCAAGATAGACTACAATATAAATACGTATCCCCAACTAAGCTGCATGAAAACTTAATTAATCAGTAACATACTTTTAGACCTACTTTTAAAGCAACTTATAGAAACTCAGTTAAATAATATAATAATTATTCCGTAGTGTCCATTGCCAAATACCATCATCTCTACTTTCTCTCTGTTTTTAATCAATTTTGACTACGAAGAGAGTATTACAAATTATAGCTAAAATATACGTGAAAATTTCATCTAACCAAAAGCAAGACACTTTTAATGTTAACGGAAGTGTAAAACACTTGTAATATATAATATATTTAGCAACCAATCAAATACTTAATACAGGAGGTTATTTTCCGAAGGTTTGAGTAACACAATCTGAAGATACTGGGAATATACTATAATTCTTAGGATTTTTAAATAATTGTAATACTAATAATGTTTTACTGCTACTTCTCTATTTTAAGCCGATTTATGCAATTCTTGGGGTTACTGAAAAAAGGCTTGGTGGAGGGAGGAGGAAATATTGTGGCCCCTATATACATTTTCTCTTCTTTCTTTCCCGCTTGAGTATGCCGTTGATTTTAGGAGACATTACTTTAGCTTATTTATTTAAGGAAATTTGGACAGTTCGACCGCTACTCACTTATTTTTCGCAAACTAGCATCTATACACACAATTACAGTTACAAATGGCCTCTAGAAATTTGTGCTGCTCTGTAATTGATCAGAGATGATACTTATGGTTCAGTATTTCAGCCTTCAGAGTTTTTGTATTCCATAACATAGGAATTAAGCAGTTACATCAGAATCTCAATAATATTAGATTTTGTTAAATGCATGATCATGCAAGGTCCTATTTTTAAAGTCATCATTTAAAACTCTTTATCTGACGATTGTATCAGTTTATTAATCGCCATATCCGAACGAAAGTAAACACGGAGCAGTAGTGAATGAGAAGACACAGATTGAGATCTGTTAGGAGCTGTATCGCTTGTCTTCTCCAGTTTTACTCGCCTGCTTTGGAAACACGCAACCGCAAATCATAGAGATAAAAAATACTCATATTTTCGCAATTTTTTCTAGAATAGAAATAAAGTGTCTGACAATAAACGTAGAGATTTTTATAGATGAAAGCTTATTTGTCCAAGAAATATACCGCTATTTTCGCCAGTTTGCCTAATTAAAAATATCACAGTATATAAAAAAAAACCCTGATTTAAAAAAAATTGTTAATAAAAGCAAACCTTAAGGCGTACCGTCTGAATACGTATATCAAACTAAACTTACGCCTCTAGTTAAGCTAGGCATTCTTTCTGTGACCTAACTGGCATTGGACCCGAAAATTATTTTTCTTGTAGCAAGTAACATTGGTTATGGAGGGCGCCGATTAATAAACGACTGAGAAACGTGCTATTGTGTGGTGATCTGTGACTATTCCACAAAAAATAGTTGCCAGTTATAAAAAAAATTCTGTTGCCTGTTTCTGTATTTAAAAAAAAAAACACAGTTTGTGTTGATATAGTGAGCATGGAAGAGAAGGGAAATGGCTCAACATCACAGACTGGAACCTGTGGTAAACCGCAAACTTTTACGTAGCCCATAAGAATTGCGCTGTTTCAGTTGAAAGTTTATATAACGGTATGTGATTTTCCATCTGCGACAACTCCTTTGTATGCCCCGCGACTGATTTGCGACTTGGAGCTTTGTGCATTTTGTAAGTGTATTGGCTACTTTTCAATTCTTTACTTTCAATATTTACCCTCATGTAGGAAACTTATAACAGTTCAGATCTTTTTCATTAATAGGTCTACTTAGCATGTCGCATTGTCTGGCGGAAACTAAAATTGCCTGCTAATGGTTCAGTTCAGGCTGATGCTGTTTTAAACGATTGTAATTTACAATTTACAATTTTTCAATTTACAATTGAAAGTTCTCAAAGTAAAAGACGTAGCTGAAGTTAGCAGCGACGAATGTGGCGATCGCTAAGTCGAGAGAGTTTGAAAAGTTACTTGCCAAAGTCAGGACCTTCGTGTACTTCAGTAGAAAACCGCTTCTACGTATTTACTTAGTGACGTGACAGGCAGTGGCGTTCATATTAATTGTTTGGAGAGATAAAGGCGAAGGGGTTACCGAAGTACCAATATAATATAATTTACAATAAATATAAAAAGGTTCTTTACAACCCAAATTGAATTTTGAAATTTCTGTGGTACGTGAAGAATTTCTAGAAATATATGTACACAGAACCAAGAGCTGCTTATAACTTATTTCCAGTGGCAAGTGTTAAACCGTACATAAAATACTGAAAAAATGGTCTCTGTGGGAAGTGGGGGCGAACTCCTTTCTACGTTTCTTTCTGAATATGGGCGGCGGCGTGTCAAAACGATACTCTGAGAGCAAAGTAACGTAGAGTATAAGCTGAGTAAAGTTAGAGTAAAATTGGGTTTGGAACCAGCATAATGTAGATAGATGGCATGCTGTGTTTATGAAAATGTCCTGAATAAGCAATCTATGCAAATTCGGAATAAATATATATCGCTTTTCAGGACTCCATTAAAAAGAAGAGTAATCTATACCCAATAAGCTTTATTAGTCCAAAAATGTTGCAGTGTAAGTCAATTAACTTTTAAATGAAAAATAATAATTTTGTCATCCGTCATTTGTAATTTTCCATTTGTTTCTGTAGCCAGAATTTTCATTTTGTTCACTTAATTTTAGTTACATATGTACGTATAATATAAATTGTATTAATATAAAATACATATTATATTGATTAATATATAGTTTATTTATATATATTAATTAACTCCCGCCATTTTCCAGTTTAGGCATATCCTTCGATTCTGGCCGAAATAGTATGTGTAAAAGTTTTCTCAGAGTAATTACTCTGCAGTTTTGGGACACATTTATTAAGAGTGTTTTTGAGATAGCCAAAGAGTAACGTTTTCGAACACCGCCATGTGTGCCTATATTCAGGCGACGGCACATTCAGCCCGAAACACACACGGTGGAGTTTTTAATTACATAACTCTTTGGCTAAACTACGCTCAAGTTATACACGCAACCACTTTTTACGTAATGTTTTCATTCAGGAACTAGAAAAATGTCTTTGCGAAATTGACTGATATTTTGCTGGTAAGTATATGCTCTTCAAAATTAAAAATAACCGAATTATCGGGAAAATAAACGTACGCATTTTCGCATAGTCTTGCAGTTTTGCGTACTGCGTTCGTTAGCCATCTTTGTCGTTGGCAAAGACAGAGCAATTATAATACTTTTCCTTCCCTTTGAAGCGGAATTGGCAGCACTCTTAGCGACGAAAAATATAACTGTTTCTGTTCGCCAAGTTAAGCGTGCAGTTGCAGCTCATTTTGACTGCCTTTGACATTGTCGTAACGCTACTTGTACAAGTTCAATTACGGAGTTAAGTCGATAATCATGTGTCGTTAGGGACACCTTTATTTCGCTACAAGATTCTACTGTCTGTGCTCCAAGACACGTTAGCTCTTGTCCACTTTCGTGATCGGATGATTTTTAATTGTTAGGCTGCCTGGCCACGAATCACTGTCTTCTCCGGCGGAGTAACAAAGCTCTGATTTGCCCAGTCATGTAAGAACATGTCTTCTCACAAAGCCAAGCTGCCAGTGTTCAAATGAATGCTGCCAAGTGTGCGCGTAGTAAATTGAAGTATACACTGGGAGAAAGGTTTTGCTGAAGCATAGAAATATGTTTGGCGCAACCAAATTAATTGTTTGTATGAGGGCAACAAAATGTTATGTTGTTGAAACCAAATTATTTGATTTTTCTTTATTTGCCTGTCCCAAACTCTTAAGATTTGGTTGGTGCAACTAAATATCTCGCTGGTTCTACATACGTTAAACAGTTTCGGTCGATGTAAAAAAATGTCAGTTTCCACCAAGACTCGAACCTAGTTCGTTTGCACACGGCTACTACGCCCTAGTAACCTCAGCTAAAATGAATGCTGATGGAATGGGAATGTTTTTAAATACGTACATTCTAAACCCGAAATCAGTGATATCAATCTGTGAAATAACATTCACTGAAAGTCAGTTGATAATCTGTGATGATCTACTGCCGACTGGCAAATCAAGGAAATGAACTGGGATCAAGAGACTTATAGCAGTGCAATTCTCGACATTCAGTGGGAATAACAAATAATTCAATGAAATTCAGCCACCATATCAATTAGTCATCAGGCACTAATTATCAGTCGCTCAATTTTCACTATTTTCACTGATTCGGCTCAGTTCTCACTGATTCAGGTTGAGAGTACATTTCAAATACTGGGGAACGTGCATAGATAAATATTTCAAGTTTTACAACTTTACTTGTTATTCTTCTGTTGAACTTGTTTTATTAGGATGTGTTGAGCATTATTAAGCGTCAACAAATACACAAACAAACGCTGTTACTGTCCTATCTCTCACAAAAATTACAAACAAACTCTCGAGCTTTATTTTCGAACGAAGGGAATCAAATATANCGCGTACGACCATTTCACGAGTGTACCGTGAATATCGGGAATCCGGTAAAACATCACAACTTCGACATCGCTGCGGCCTGAAAAAGAGCTTGAAAGAACGACTGACGAGAATCATTATACGTGACAGACGTGCAACCCTTTCTCAAATTGGCGCAGATTGGATTTGTGGACTGCCCTGCAGGATTCATGGCGTGAGTTGCCTCCTGCATACTTTGACATTAGTTGAGTCCATGCCACACCGTCTTGCGCCACTTCTGCTTGCTCGTGTTGTGAAGTCTATTTTTTTTTTGCCCAACACCGAACAATTTTGTTTATTTTAGCGAGTATTTTGTTATATTAACAAGATTAATTTTGTTGCTTTTGAAGTTTTGTTTACTCAATAAAATATTTTGTTGGGGCAGCCAGGACCGTCCTTAGGGTGTGCGACAGGTGCCGCCGCACAGGCATTCGTTTGGCCGTAGTCATACATTTCACAATAAAATGTATATATTTAAACATGTTTATTTATAAAATGTAAAAGGGTTTATCAATAAAATGTTAAACCTGAGGCGCGGTCGCTCTAGAGCAGATTACATTGTTGGAAAGGTGATAGCATTGATAGGAGGGGTGGGGAGTGGGGGGTTACTAGTTTGGAAGGGATGGACCTCGCAAAACTTCTTCGTGCCTGGCCTCGCCTTCGCCAGGGGCTGCGCTGGGGGCAACTGTCATATATTTTTGGCCCTATACAAATATTTATTTTGTTGGGTGGAACAAACCATTCTCTCGGTGTAGTCTGCGCGTAAATGTGTTCGCGATTAACAGGTGGTCCCTTGAGTAGTGTACCGGACCCGAACACGAGGATCTGTGAACGTAAGCAGCACAGTTGGGGGACAACGTCGCTCCTCCGTGGTAGACGTGTGCCCTTGTTGCGCGGCCCTTCCGCCGCGATATCCTCCCCGTGTGTTTATCCGCAGACCACTAATGACGGCAGGTCCCTCCTGGGTGAAGGGGCGAGCGGGGGCGTGGCCAGAACCCTTTGTCCCGGCGTACGCCGCGGGGACCCGGGCTTCGATGCCCGTCGACATCTGCAGCTCATCGCTCATCGCTACCGTCTCGTGCGTGAGCATCGCGGGGCCGTCTCTCCCCGCCCTCTTCGTCGGCGACGCCTACCCATGGGGNCTACCCATGGGGGGGGGGGGGCCTTCGCTTCTTAGGCGTCCACATTTCGAAATGGTGCGAATGTTTTGAGGATATGACATAACTGAAATGCATGTAATAAATGAAAAAAAAAAAACGTAAAAATAATGTGGTCTCACAACATAAAGCCATAGGCCAAAATAAAAATAAAAATAAAAATAAAATCAGTAGGAGGAAACGATAACTTATACTCTTGCATTTCAAAGAAAGGGCACAGTTGTAACATAACCATATCATTAAATTGCAAACAAAACATAAATATGATTTTCAACAAATTTTGGCAGATTTTTGAGTGATTCAGTTTCCTCCCCCCTTCCCCCCACCTTTTTAACCCTTTTTATACCTCTGAGAAATTAAAAAATTTATAAAGATTTTTACTGTTAACGGGAAAATCTCGTAAATATGGAGCAGCGGCGGAATGCATGGGCGGGAGGAAATCGGAAGTGCCCCGAGAAAACCTTTAGCCCAGCGAAAACTTCCGTGACGCCACCTTGGCCTCGCGTGCAATTAAATAACTTCTTTTGACTTGGCATTTGACGAAGACCGGAAGATAAACTGTTTTTGGCGAACCACATGACCGAATCAGTAGAAATTCATGTGCACTTTTTATTACTGACTGATCCAAATTCTGTATCTAGGCTATGAACATGGATAATTGGAGGAGCGGGCTCTACGCTTTTCCTGTGAAATATGGTTTAATTCTACAGTGAATTTTAACACAGTGCTGTAAACTATTTCCAAATATCTGTAATGGAAGATACTGACGTAAGAGCGCAACATGGTTACAGCGCCCCATTATTTTTAGTTCTCATGGTGGGGGTGATACAGAGGTAGCATATGTAGGCTACTATTTGGAAAAAAGTGGAGAAAGCAGAAACAAACATACGGGCATCAGTAGAGAAACTGTCAGTAAATTGTCGAACTATTAACAGGAAGGCACGAAAAAACAACCCTTACTTGAAGAACTTAACTATTGTTGATAGCCTTATGGCAGTAAAGTAATATTTGTAAATGAAAGTGAATATACGCCTACTATCGAAATGCCTACACACTTTCTGCCACCCCAAGAAATGATTGTGTGCTGTGTGTTCATTTAGTATGCGTTTTTGTCCATTTTATCTCCTGAATATTTTTGGAATATTCAGCCAAAGTAGGTGTTCTTAGCTCAAATCATGGCATAGGGAAAGTTTTTTTTTTGTAGTATACAAGTCGTTTTTCACAGCCTTCAAATGCCGAGCGAGAAAGCATAATTTAAAATCGTAAGTTGCGGCCTATTGTCTTGAAGTGGTGCATATGCGGAACTTCAGATATTTATGGTGCTTCTAATATTTTAAGTCTTTATTATTTTACACGACTTATAATATTTCATAGTACTATTTATATTTCATAGTATTTCTCATATTTAATAGTACTTCTAATATTTCATAGCACTTCTAACATTCCGTGTATATTCTAATACCTTATGCATTTTCTAATATTCCCACGTGTCTTATAATACTTTAATTAATGTATATTCTAATGTTTCCATGCGTCTCCTGATACTTATATGCATCTGCTAATATTTCCACGCGTCTCCTAATATTTCCACACGTCTCGTTATATTTCCACACGTCTGGTAATATTTCCACACGTCTCGTAATATTTCCACACGTCTCGTAATATTTCCACACGTCTCGTAATATTTCCACACGTCTCGTAATATTTCCACACGTCTCGTAATATTTCCACACGTCTCGTAATATTTCCACACGTCTCGTAATATTTCCACACGTCTCGTAATATTTCCACACGTCTCGTAATATTTCCACACGTCTCGTAATATTTCCACACGTCTCGTAATATTTCCACACGTCTCGTAATATTTCCACACGTCTCGTAATATTTCCACACGTCTCGTAATATTTCCACACGTCTCGTAATATTTCCACACGTCTCGTAATATTTCCACACGTCTCGTAATATTTCCACACGTCTCCTAATATTTCCATGCGTTTCCTAATATTTCCATGCGTTTCCTAATATTTCCATGTGTCTTATATGATTTCCACGCATATTAAAATTATTTATTTTACTTTGTGTGTTTTATGCATATAAGTGTAAGAATTAGAAAATTGGTAAAATATTTACTTTACTAATAATTTCACAGTTTCACTTGACCGACGCATGAATTAAGTAATGAGGCCCATGGCAGTGTTAATTTTACACGTGGTCGAAGAATACATTGAACTTAACCCTTTCAGTCACATGTAAATCTATAATTTTAGGCGCTGCAACAAACATTTTTTTTGTTTGTAACTGTACTGATATCGATACGTTTTGTCATACATCGGAACCAATAAAAATATGTCAGTGCCTTATCGGTAGCAGCGGTTTATACAGCTACAGAATATATTTTCAACAGCGGTTGATGTTTTCCACATGTAGGGAACCTTTCTCATTGGACGGTACGTTCTACCGTGTTCAGTGCAGACTATTAAAGTCACTTCATATGCAACGTCCCATATAGAGGACAGTATGACTGACCAGGGCTCTCAAAAATGTTCAGTTTACCATAAGTAGCCTATACCTATGTGTATCGCAATGTGTGAATTGCCGCGGTAGGGCAGGCAGGCGTTTTGCCGCCGAAGTCTTGCCCGCGCCGGGGATCTGGCGAGAGTCGTGTTGAGAATCGCGTGTCCGGGCCCGCCTGCTGGCCCCTTCCACGACCCGCCGGGGCTTAATTGCACCGTGCCATGTGCTGGCCGTGAGATTGGGTCGTATTTCACGCACCTGTGTCGCACTGAGGTCTCGCCGTCGCGCCCGCAGGCCACCCAGCCCCCACCGACAATGGAGTCGCCCGGACGAGAGCCTTGAAGACGCGCTCGTTTTTTCCACGTCTTTTTGTTGGGCCAGTACGTCTATAATCCATTCACGGTTACTTCACACACTTTTCCGAAGCCCTGCTAATGTTCTACTTCCAGGATATTCTTCCGCCTCGTGCAGACGAAGCTTATTTAAGTCTAGAAAAATACACCAAAGAACAACGCACCGAATTCGTGCGCACTCAGTTGTAATTATATGTTGCGTGAGAACTATTTCTTACTAGGCGCTACCAACACACTTGTTCTCTCACTGGTTTTTCTTCATATTTATTATAAATTAATAATTATAATTTGTAAATAAATACAAGTTAAACTTCAATTTAACGAAAAGTAATATACTTTCATGTTAACAGAGGTATAAAACGATTGCAATACATAGCATATTTAGGGAATCACTAAACACGTCATACATTGGGTGATTTTTCAAAGGTTTGATTTAAAAAGTGTGAAGAAACCTCGAATAGACTACATCGTGCGTGAACAGTTGTCTGTACTTCCAGGGGCTACCAAGGGGCACGTGTGACGGCGATGTCCTTGTCAGTATTGTGGGGAATTTTAATTAACACTCTGATTAAATTCCAAAATTGTGTGTGCTCAGTAAGTTTATTATGACATTATTATGGGGACACGTGGCTTTCCACGTACTTTCTTACCTAACACGGACTCCCGCGTGCGTTGAAACGGGTATAATTTTTTGTCAGTGAATATACAGGATGGATATGAACTCTATCGACAAACTTCGGTAGGTGATTCATCATAAAAATAGGTAAAAAAAATATACGACCTATAACCTAAGTCTATTCCGGAAGGGTGAAACCACCCTTGAAAGTGTAGCTAAAGCAGACGTTTATTGCTTTGCGTGTAACATAGCCAGATTCATAGACAAATCTCCGAGATTCTGGGTAACGCATTATTGAACGACGAAGAGCAAACCATAAAAAAATTGGTTGCGGATATCGACCCCCTCCCATAAAAATGGATACACAGGTGCGTTAACAAATGCAACTATGCTGCATTTTTGGGTATAGTTCCCCGCGGATTAATAATCGACTATAACATGTAAAAACATTTTTCCCCCTTGTTTTAACCTCACATTTTATCGTTTTAGAGAAATGAATGTATAATGAATTGCAATATTTGCTGTATTTTATCAGAATACATTAATTTCTCGTAAACGGCGACGTTTAGTATAAAAACACATGATTGTCTTTTTATTTACCATGTACGGTAGATTACTAAGCCATAGGAAGAACAAAAAATATCAGACAGTTACATTTTTTAATGCAAAAATGAGATTCCAACCCATTCGGATTTATGGAACGTTGTTGATAACCGCACCCAATTTTTTTTTTATGGTTTTCACATCGTCGTTCAATAACGCATTATCCAGAAACTCACAAAGTTGTCTCTCATTCTGGCTGTGTCGTATGTTTTAGACCAATTTTTTGATGAGGAATCACCTATCGAAGTTTGTCGGTAGAGTTCATATCCATCCTGTATATCCACCGACAAAAAATTATACCCATTTCAACGCACCCAGGATTCCGTGTTAGGTAAGAAAGTACGTAGAAAGTCACGTATCCCCATAATAATGTCCACGTCCAGTCAGTATAAGAACACGATTAGTTCCTCTATACTCAGATTTCATCATCTCTCTTTTTTGACACACAAATTTATTTAGGCCTACTTTTTTTTTCTATGCTCAAAGCATTTATGTGACTGTCCTAAATAAAATTCAAAATGTTTGTGCAATTCGTCCATATACTCGTAATTAGGAAGTAAACCGTTAACACTGTAGCGAGATGCTCCAAGCCTCCAAGCGAGCGATGATAACCATCTGCCCTCTTTCTCACTTTGCAGTGAGCACTACTTCAGTGATGACTCTCCGTTTCTATCACGATTATGAGGCACTCGTGACGAAGTAAGAAGCGTACTTTGCCTCTTATATTTCTTGTACCTGGAGGGTCCGGTGATATCTGCGATGACGGCACAAGTTACTCTTGCCGATTTGGGCACTCTAATATCGAGAATGAGCTGCGTCACTTATCTGCACTCTCCAACAAATGCGATTTATAGTGGCCTTTTAATTAAAGATTAGAAGTTCTTATAGCATTTGACACACTTGCTGTGATTTTTATATCTCGTAATTTATATAACTGCTACACTTGTTTTTATAATTGTCATAATGCTCGTGTAATTACGTAATGAAAAGTTGGTGGTAAAATTCAATTTAATGAGAGATCACCAAGTTATCTACACAGTTTATTTTAACCGGATTAATCACGGTTATACGTATATAGCTTACAGGGAAATATAAGTGTGTATAAATATATATACATATTTTTATAATTGTTTATTGATGATCCCACGCAAGGTGCATTACGTAATGAGATGAGAGTGGCGAGAATAAAACACTCTGTGACCTCCTGATACTATGATTTGATTAAATGCTGTACTATAGACCCCTGTCTGATAGTCTGATCGGTATTATTTCTTGTTTGTGTTAGGGGGTGAAATGATAGGGCTCGAATATCCGATACTTGGGTTACAAAGATAGTGTGTTGTAGCGGTACCGGGTACTGTTTATAACTGTTAATAATTTAGGTACGAAAAATTTTCGTTGTCCGCCGAACAGATTATAAAGATCAAACTAAGCTGGAACTCAATAAATATNATATATATATAAACAGCTCATTACAGCAATACAAACACAGAAATATAATATTATTTGCGTGCATGTACAATTGACCATGATATGTGGGAAAATGAGAGGCACAGCACAATTTTCATGTAACAGTAGTATTAAACCGTTCAAAACTATCCCCAGCGCAGTTTGCAGATATCAGGCCTGCGGTGGCCCAGATCGTAGCATCGCGTGTTTGCCTCATGGTCAAGCCGACTAAGTGCGTAGTTTCAGAAAGTGGAGCGCATACAAGGCTACATTGCGAGTTCCACATGGGCTTCTTTACAAGCTTGCAGGCATGTCGTTTGTCATGCTCTATTTTTATGTTGGAGATTAATTAAATCTTGCACATTAATTTATTAATACATTTCAAGTTGCGTGATGTGTATTTTTTTTTATTCTACAGATAAAATCCAGTATTTTATCCACTGAAAATTTTAAAATGTAGAAATTAAAATTTTATTTGTTTACAGTAATTCAAGGGTTAAGTGGTAGTTATGTCTTGAAATCCAAGAAACCTAGTTTTAAAGGGCATTTACTGATAGTTCGCAGGTTTTCGCGGCCGTTGTCGTCAATTTCTAGGCTTGTCAGGTATTGTCCCCTGATGATGGCAGCTGCAACGACTGCTGAAACGTCGGAAAAGAAATCCTCGACGCGGCTCAAACCCAGAAGCTTAGAAATAGGTACTTACTGAATTTAGTACAGTACAAATTTTGTACAATTGGGTAAAAAACATTCATAAAATTATGTCGACCTATTAAATGATGTTTTTACACTCATTTGCTTCTTGCTTGGTTGTGATGTGACGTAAAATACGCATTCTGTAATGGACATTACACCAAAGTGCGTGAACTTTTGAAGTGTCCACGATTGTCTTGAGAATAATGTGCCTGGAACAGAACTCCTGACCTCCCTACTGTCTAGGCTCTAAGAGGTATTTGTACACTTTAGTAAAGGCTGGTCACGGTTAAGTGATCACTTTTGAAATCAACCTTTGAATAATGTCACTGCTCCTACCGGCATGTATTAACACCCACAGACTGTCACACGCCCAGTAAAGTTGGCAACGACGGAAAGTAGTTCCATGTGTTAACGTTAAATGACAAGTGTATAGTAAATATTTGTGAATACTAAAATATTTTATAAAAAAAAATTTAATGCATACTAGTGTAAGAATAAAAATATTTGCAAAATATTTACATTTCTAAAAATCTTAAAGTTGCCCTTGAGTAACGGACAAATAAAGTGATCAGGCCCTTGGTAACGTTAACTGTACATATGGTCTAAGAATACATAATGTGCGTACAAGTAGATCTTAAGCAGTGCTTTCAGAAGTTCTCATTTTACCGCGAATAGCCTACAATCGTATCATTTGCATTTAATGCATTTAACATGATTCCAAACTGTGATCATTGTCACCGCGCACCAATGGCCTTACTCGAATCTAGTTTTCACCGAAACTACACACCCTGAGCAAAAGTGCTTCTCTCTTCCCCTTCCTGCTTTGAACTCCTTCGCGTTGTTATTTTAGTGATTTCACATCATTGTGACACCATTCATTCCAAGCTAGAAGACGGATCTCGGCCTACGTCGCGCAATATGAATACACGCACTTTCAAAAATTACTTCCTTTCCCTGTTACTTATATTGCCTCGGCATTCGACATTAACTTTCAAAGGGTTTTTTTTGCATACTCAGATATGAGCTATTTCTGAATGCAAGGCTACCTGTTGAAACACAAGTATTTGGTTATGTGTGTTATAATCCTGTGTGTCTCTATTTCATTTCTATTCATCCTAAACATGCGCGTTTGACCTACAGTATAAAGTAAAATATATAGTTTATTCGTAGTTAAATAAATTGTGTAAATTTAAATTACGGCTACTTATGGGTTGGTTTTTGTTTCATTCGCATGACAATAAAAATTGGCTTAATTTAAACATATCTGTGTTCTATACACTTTGTTAACGTGAGTTGATTCGACGCTTGGGTACTTGAGAAAATTCTGAACCGTTAATTGGGAAATTCCATTTGGCAATATGTACATATTTGACGTTGTTGATTAATGCTACATCATGCAAATGTCTCTCACTGTGCGCGAGACGGTTACATATAACATACGGTTACTCTTGCCAAGTCTCGCTTGAGGAGAGTGGAGTGGAGAAATTTGGGCGGTTCTTAACACCATGGTCTTGAGAGCAGATGAGGGTGAAGTGAGGCGATCATGGAGTAGCGCCGGAATGCAAAGGCGGAGAAACGGGAGATCCCGTAGCAAACCCGCCGCGAATCTAATCCGGTTCACCTAGGTAGGAGGAGAGTAGTCTGACCACTACACCATCGCGGCCCCGTCTCGTTTGATTTTTGTATCCGGTATAACCTATATTTTAACTGAATTCCCCAAGAAACCTGTTGAACGGACGGGAAAAAGTTCAATTATTTGCACGTAAGTTTTAATGATTTTCTTATGGCCTAAAATGTTTGTTTTAGCAGATGTTCAAGGACTGTATTATTGTAACTTAGGCGTGCAAGTTTTCATACATACTTCTTCGTCATTTATAATAATGGTTGTTCATATTGCTTGTTTGAGATACCAGCCAGTATTTGTGCTTACAGGTTTGTTAATGTTTATGGTGAACTTGAAAGCAAACCATTGAGGTAGTGGGAGTCTAGCAGCACAACTGTGTAATACACAGCTGTGTAACATGACCATGTTGTACACTGCCGGGTTAAAGGTAGCTGCAGTTTTACCTGAATAAATGGAGGACCATCCATTCGACCGTCGTCGCACTGATACTTTCTTGGATAACAGTGCACCTTTTACTTATAACTTTACGGCACCACTTTACCATAAGTAACCGTAAATAGTGCTAGGAAATGTCAGGCGATTCGTGACCTCGTACAAGTAAAACGCGCGTAAATATCACACCATTTAAACAGGGACCAAGTTTACTTTACACCTGTCGACACCTACAAACAAAATTCTACGGCCGCTCTGGTCGCTTACTAGGTACACGCTACCAAAATGTGGTCCCCATATAATCGCTCTTGGAGTACAAAACCATACTTTGTGCTCCAGTAAATTGGTTCTTACAATATTCTTCAAGCCACGTCGAGTAAAACAACCAAGGAATGCCGTTAGACGATCAGCTCCGTAGGCTGAAGACTATGACGCTGAAAAGCCCCGACGTCGCATCTGCAGGCATCGATTTCTTATTTAATTCGCTCTTGAGTCATAGATGCGCCACGGGCCTGTTAGGAATAGGTTCTTCTTAAATCCCCAACTAGCCAAAGGAGCGAGCACAACAAATCTTTTTCCTTTGCAAAATCCGGGAAGAACCGCCACCAACTGTTTTTAGAGTGGCCTTCGCGAGTGCTGCATAATTAGTCGATTAAAATGGTGGCAAGCTTTCCATGGCGATTTTAATGCGTCTAGTCGTTCTTATTTTTTACAAACGAAATGTTAGTGGGATACAACAGCTGTAAAAGAACCATACACGTCGAAGTAGGCCCTTTCATGGCGAAAGAACTGCGTTTGGAAGATAGCTACAAACAACCTGAAAATCAATCTTAGTGACAGAACATAACGAAAGTCAAAATCCTAATCTGACTTATCGTGGGATGCGTGTCCTGTTATATGCATATTCTGACAAATTTATGTGCAACTATTGCGTGGTTTGTGAAAATAAATTGTTTCTATTCGTCTTCTTAATGGTAATGTTGGTCATACGATAGCATGCCTAACTATAGCATTCAGCAGGACGTTGTTGTTTTGATGCTGGTCGACTGGACGGTGCTTTTTCTACGCCATTTCCATCGTCATTGCATGGAGTTGCTTGTGTAGTTTGTTATTTGGCAGACGTTCTATTGATTGTATAGTAGATTTAATTTGACCCTTACGTATTTTACGTTAAGTTGAAACAGAATTTCTCAGCTAGTTTGTTAATATTTTATGTAACAATCAGAATATTAACAAAACTTTTAAGTTATTGCAAATTGATTATACGAACACAAGGGTCGGATCATCTATATTTGAAGGGCCACCATGAGCTATATTTTCAGAGAACAGAGTGTAGAAGCCACCAGTACCTTTTCCACAGGGAATTGACTATATAAATGTTGCCTCGTTCATTTGCGAACAACTGATCATAGTCTATTCGCGGTTTCTTAACATTTTTAAATCAAAACTTTGAAAAATCACCCCATGTATGACGTGTTTGGTAATTTCCTAAATACCTATGTCATATATAACAAGCGGTTACATCTATTAACATAAAAGTATATTATTTTTGGTTACATTGAACTCTCACTTATATTTTGTGTATAAATAATTTTTCATTTATAAACAATACGAATCAAAACAGTGGTAATGCTTCGTAAGAAATAGTTCTTGTGACAAATATTATTAAAAGGAGTGCGCATGAATGCGGTGCGTTGTCCCTTTGGTGTAATTTTTACGACTTAGTTAAACTTTGTTTGTATGAGGCGGAGGAATAGCCTGAAAAGTAGAACTTTAGCAGGGCTTCAGAAAAGTTGGAAGTTACCGTGAACGTATTATATAGGAGCAGGTAATGCAAAGCTGAGGGGAACAGACTATAGAGAGAGCGCCACAGTTGCTGGGTTCAGACGCGAGGAACGGGCTAAGTGTAATGTTCTTAATTTTCGAGTACAGTATGTAATCTTGAGGAGCAGCGTCGCGGCAAAGCATTGGTAAGGGGAAGGGACTATAGCGGACGTGCCACGCGCCACGGGACTCCAGGGACGCGCCACGCGCCACAGTTGCGTGGAATGGGCTGTAGGGGACCTCGCGCCGGTCCACGGCTGGGGAGTCTGTGGGGTGCTCGCGTGCCGTCGNGCACCTCGGGGCGCAGCCGGCCTTTTTTTCTCAAAGCCTTTTCTCCCGCCGCCGCCATGCAATATTTACGTAATTTACGCTCATTACGGCGGCACAAAAACACGTCGTATTATAGATTGGGTCGGGGGGTCCTTTCCACACGAACACCCTTTTTAACTTCCCAGTATTTGTCCCGCGGAAAAAAAAAAAAAACATTCTCCCCTCGATACTGCTGGGCGCAGACCTGTATAATCTTCCCCCCGAAACGGTAATACTGTGCCTTCGCCTAAGCGGTCGTATGTGTATATACGTAGTTGTACAAATTAGTACGACTTGTTTTCGAAAGTGCTGTCGTAAATAATGCGTGCCGTGACGCCATATTTTTGCAAATACTATAATCATTTCAAACTGTAGTTGTCGAAAATAACCTTGGTTGTTTAATGACTAAAGTACCGCTCATTTTTTTGCTGAGAGTGAAGTTGGAAACCAAGGTGGATGTAGTTCGCACATAGAACGTTCGCAATTTGGCAGTATGTTTTTACAGTAATGCTGATAAAANGAAACCAAGGTGGATGTAGTTCGCACATAGAACGTTCGCAATTTGGCAGTATGTTTTTACAGTAATGCTGATAAAATAATACGGCTATTCAGACATAATTTTAAAGAAAAAAGTGGCTCTTAACGTTCCAAGGTCTGCACGTGTATTGCCGTGGGACTTCCTAGAGATTTGCACTTAGAAAAAGGCACATGTTTAATTAACGAAAACATTGTGTAGAACGCTACATTGTAGTTCCATTTGTTCATGATCCAGGAAAAAGTGTCTCTTCCAGAATAAATTTAAATTATGTCCCTTGCATTGGCTATGTTCAAGCAGCTGTTCTGTACATATTTTCTAGGATCTTTCGAAGTATTTTAGCTTCAGTTCCCAGTGCCACTTTGGTGTAAGTTAATAGTTATTCAGACAAGAAGAAAATTTTAAAGACCGCGAACCCACTTAGCCATAGGCCATTCGGGAGTGAAATTCTAAAAAAAAACTTGAAAGCCGAATTATCTTATATTGGAAATTCTACAATATAAAGTCTCGCTGGCACAACCGTGTTGTTTTGNGAAACCAAGGTGGATGTAGTTCGCACATAGAACGTTCGCAATTTGGCAGTATGTTTTTACAGTAATGCTGATAAAAGAATACGGCTATTCAGACATAATTTTAAAGAAAAAAAGTGTNGTGTCTATTTTATCGTTATTAACAAGTTGCCAGTCTTTATTTAAATTAATATATTTATTACAAAAGAGATATGGTTCCTGTAATATGGCTATATCAAATTGTTCCTCGTTAAGTTGGTTCGTGAAATCTGTCGTTACTGTTTTTGACCTCTGCAAATTTTGTTGGACTATTTTAATGTTATTTTTAATTTGCTGGCTCATGAAAAAATGAATTTACTTTATTTGAACAAAATTTTGAAAGAAATTGCAGGCCTTGTTTTATATCAAGAAAGTCAGTCCCCGTAATCTGTTTCTTTTTTTAGTTTCTCCNGTTCAAGCAGCTGTTCTGTACATATTTTCTAGGATCTTTCGAAGTATTTTAGCTTCAGTTCCCAGTGCCACTTTGGTGTAAGTTAATAGTTATTCAGACAGTAGGTTTCTGGATAATTACTACAAGTCTGTGAGATAGCTTACTTAACAGGGAGGGATGGACATCTCGCAGGCGCATTTTTTTTGCCACAATTTCAATTTCTGGTTTATTTTTCACACGTGAATTTGTTGAGGCATAAAGCAAAACGTGAGGTTATAAAACATTTAGTTTAAATTAAAACTTTTTTTAATGTCGCCGACAGGTAGGTGCTTTCAAAATTTTAGGGACAGATGGTGTTGAAAAACACGTATTAGTTATTGATTCGGAAATGGTATTCTCCAACACATTCCTATCTATAGAGGTAAACCGAGCCTTTCGAAGATCTGCAAATTGATTCTATCAGAAATATCTTTAAAAATGCATCTCCCAATTTTGATGCTTTTTCTTTGTTTATCTTCGCTAAATTGTAAATGGGTTTAGAATTAGCGTCTTAACACGTGATGGATTTACTGAAATTGTTATAAAATTCTCATTACGAGTAGGGAAAATTACGTAAATAATCAGTTGGTCTGTATGGCTTCTAGATATTTATTACTTTCTTATTTGTCCTAATAAGGCAAATAAGCCGAATTGGTGGTTGTTTGAAATCCACCCACGGCACGGACATCTAGTTGTGTATCTAAGCCTACTATGATCAGGCGGTTCATTTGCCTGGAAAATTTGTTTGCGTAACCGGAGACGTAAATATCCAGTGTAGGATAATAGCGAATAGGAGTTCCATTAAGATCATCGCCAAACATTGAAAAACCCAGATTTTAAAAGAATTGATAAGAACCAGAGGCTACTGCTCAGGCAGATAACTACAGTGTGTCTTCCATTCTTTCCTTAAAAAAAAAAAGTTATTTTCGGGACTTTGAGCGAATTTCTGCTGGCCGCATTTGAAGGCTGTATTCCTAGTATTTTTCATCCCCAGAATATTTATCATCTGGAACACTGCAGCTTCAAAGTTTCTTCCCTGATCGGAATGGAGTTCTAGTAGCACCCCAAACCTCGAGAAGACATGCTCTATTAGTACCTCAGCCACAGCATGTGCTTCTAGTTCGGGAGGGGAATTACCTCAGGCCACTTAGTAAAGTCATCTTGAGCCACCAGTAGGTACCGATTACCCCTCTCTGTGACCGGCAAGAAACCCAGTATATCTACTGCCATTCTAAGGGCTGGGGCTCGATCATTGTATTTCTGGAGGTGACCTTGGGCCCTTCCTCGCAGTGCAGGCGTCGCAAATTAGGCACCAATTATAAACATTCTCCTGACAATGAAGCCAGTAGAATCTCAGTCTAACTCTGTCAAGGCCCTTATTAACACCAAATTGCCCTCTGACTGCCACATTATGCAGTTTTTTAAGACTTCGGGAACCCTGCATTCTGGAAGGAACAACTGTAATCTAGTGTGTTTTACATCATTACTTTCCCGTAAAATATGCCATTGTTCAGTACGAGGGAATTCCATTGTGTCCATTATGCTTTGACTGCTGCGCTCAGGCTAGGTATATCTTCCCATTTTGACAGACAGACAACTTCTCTCCACTTTAATAATGGCTGCAAAGCGGGGTCATCAGGTGATATTTCCTAATACCTTCATCACTCCAGGTAAGTGACTCATCACAAGATAAAGAACCTTGAATTCTTGTTCTACGTACCTCCAGCGATTCACCACTGTTTTCTTCTTGGTGTTCGCAATGACGATAAAATAGCTCACATTGCCTCCTAGACAGCGCATCTGCATTGTTGTGAAGGCTTCCAGATCTGTGCTGTATTTGAGTCATATTCTTGAAGATTGTGTATCCGCCGGGCTATTTCACAGTCGGGGTTCCTTGAAATTTACTAGCCAGCGTAATTAAGCACCGTCTGTTCTTAAAATAAAATTTCTGTCATAAAGGTAGGGGTGGAAGTGTGAAATTGCCTTCACCATGGCCAGAAGCTCCCTGCATGTAACACAGTAATTTCTCTAAGGCGTGTGTAATACCTTACTGAAGTATTCTAGTGGTCTTTCCTTCCCACATTAAACCTGAGAGAAAACAGATCCAATACCTATATCACTAGCATCAGTGTCCAAAATGAATACACCCTCACTTTTCGGGAAACACAGGGCTGGTGGTCATATCAGAATTTTCTTTAGTTTACTAAAAGCATTTCACACTCAGTGGCCCAATTAAATTTCCTTTTCGCCTCAGTCAGTTTATGCAGTGGCTTGGTGATCTTGGCGAACCCAGGTAGAAATCGACTGTACTAGGCACATAATCCCAGAAAACTGCGCACTTCAGTTTTGTTTTTTGGTATCGGCCAATTTCTTATTGCTTTGGTCTTCTCGGGGTCTGTTTCGATTCCATGGGCCGACACTACGTGCCCCAAGTAATTAATTTTCTTTTTGAACAGGTGGCACTTCTTCGGAACTAGTTTCAAGGTTGCCGCTGCCACCTCCTGGAATACATTATAGGTGTTTTCTTCAAAAGTCCTTCCTGTCACAACAATGTCATATAGGTAAACCTGACAGTTATCTAAAGGCAAAACTTTTTCTATGCAGCGTTCAAAGGTAGCAGGGGTATTACATATCCCATAAGCCATAACTTTTGAACTGCCAGGTTCCTTTCCCATTGACAGAAAATGTAGTCTTCTCTTGTTCATCTGGGGCTACCTCGCACTGCCAGTTTCCACTCTTCATGCCCAAAGTAGGTAACCATTGTGAACCTGCTAGGCTGTGTAATTTGTCATCTACCCTTGGAAGCGGATAATAGTCTTTTTTGGTCACATTATTAAGCTGGCGATAATGTATGCAAAATGTCAGGGAGCCATCTTTCTTCTTAACAAAAACTATGGGAGATTAACGTGGACTAACTGATGGTTCTATCACATCTAGATCCTTCATTTCCTTCAGAATTCCCTCAACTGCCTCATGCGAGGGTAGTGGCAGTCTTCTTGGTGGCTGCTTTGTTTTACTGGCTTCTCCTGTATCAATGTAGTAGTAGGTCACATCTGTCCATCCGAGGTAATTTGGTCCACATGAGAAGGAATCCCTATTTTTCTGCAGTTATCCAAAGACAAACTTCTCCTGTCGCCAGTTAAGATTTTCTTTTGTACTTACTAACACTTCCTTCGGTACTTATGGTAAATTACATTCTATTTGTTTTACTTTCGAATCTTCTGGATCACCTGGAAATACATGTGTGACCTGCTTGCAAATACCTATCCCAGCCCCCTCCTCAAGACGAATGGCACTATCGGGAAAATGTATCATTCTTACTGGAAAACTCAGAATTATAAGATATCAAAGTTCTTGCTGCAACTACTTTACCTAGCAGGATTCCAATCCTCTCTGCTGGCTCAATTAGACACAAATGTCTGACAAACTTACCTTGACATCTGCCTGTAATGACAATTTCGCTAAAAGCAGGTAGCACAGTGGATTGATCACATACTACTGGGTAGCTAACTGGGGAGGACAAATCATGCCGTGTTGACACTACCAACTCTGTACTGCCTACCCATAACACACCAAGTCGAGTATCGATACAGTACCCCAACCTACATATTACATCAAGCCCTAAAAGACATTCATACTCTATTTCTGCCATGTAAACATCGTACTCTATGGTAAGTTCACCAAGCCTCAAGATCACTTTTCTTTTAACGATAACTGGTGTGGTCTCACCTGTTACTGTTGTCAAATAGCACCATTCTGTGCTGTCTTCGGACGATCGCCGGGGGGCAGGTCCGAGGATGTCTGTCTTACTTCTGTTATGGTCGCCCCAGTGTTGACGACCATCTGGCAAGGGTACATCATTCAGGTTCCCCGCCACAATTATTGCATCCCAATCTTTTTTAACCGACTGTACATGTAAGAACATGGGGCCTTCCCTCCAGCAGTCACCGACCTTCGCCCCCTAAGATCGGTTTTTACAAGTTTTCCGAACGTGCTGTATTCTCACCTGCCTCTCGCAGCTTCTTTTCCCGCTGCTGCTTCTGTTGCTGCTGCTGTTGTGGGCAGTAGGCTCTCAGGTGCCCTGGCTGTCCACATGACCAACACTCAAGCCGTTTGGGCGGGGAAGGGGGGGGGGTGAAGCTCTGTAGCACGGACCCTGGAAGCGATGTCCTTCGGAGCCATCTGCTACTCCTTCAGTGTCTTCATGCTGTCTGTGTCGTATTCATTCACGGTCATACCTGTGTGTCGGCAATGCCATCGATGAAAAAGCCGACTGCGATGATGTCTCACATCTTCTCGGGCCACCCTTCCAGAGATAGGTGGGAGAGCCGCACAGTGTCTTGCCATAGCTCCTGCGGTGGCTCCCCTGGTCGCTGGGTGCGGTTTCGCAGCTATGGTGGGCAAGGCCCAGGTACCGGTCGCCAAAATGTAGCTCCTACGCCGGCACCAGTGTGGAGTACTCCAGTCGATGTCGCTCTGGCGGAGATTGTAGTATGCTCAGTGCAGGGCCTCTCTGTACAGCGGCGAGGTATCAAACCCGCTTTTCGGCTGACCAGCGATTTAGAGTGGTGACTATTTCAAACTGGTGTTGGTACTCCCTCCAAGAAGTCTGGCCATCGTAATGGGCGGGTTTAATTGGAACCCTCTTCTCCAATAGCGTAACATCAATGCTGCAGAGCTGCTGACTATCCTCCGAGGTTGCAACGTTGGTTACTACTTGTACTGCTTCCTCGATTTTCTCGGCTACAGATGTTGTGATAGTAGAATTCCGCTGCTGCAGAAATTCCTGCCTTTCCTTCTTCATCGCACTTATTTCCTGTTTTACTTATTTTCGATACTGCCCATTCTTTCATTTGCACTGCCCATTCTTTCATTTGCACTGCCCATTCTTTCATTTACACTGCCCATTCTTTCATTTACACTGTCAATGTTCGTGTTCACCAACTCACTAATGCCTCCTATTTTCCAGTCTACATTCTCATTAACAGAGTCCTATTTTCTTATCTACTAAATCACTTACATTAGTTGTCTGGATAGTTACATTCTCGTTTATTTTTACTATTACTGAACTAATTTCGTTATTTAAGGTTTCATTCACGCTTTCTTTTACATAACTAATTTGTCTATTTGCAGTTTCATTTTCTCTACCAACTTGGTTATTTACACATTCTTTAAAGCTATTTACACTTGCGCTCACAGTAACCATCTGGCTACCTAGCCCCTCAATTAATGTTCGCAGTGCTTCCGTTTCTGCAGACATTTTCTAGTTGACATTCACAGTGATTATTGTACAAAACAGTCTTAATTAATTAATTCTTCTGTCACTACTTACTCGCCTATTGCCTAACTTGATTAACAACAGATTATATAATAATTGTCTCCGTCACACTTCTGACACCAGTGTTACATGGGACGCCTGAGGGGCGTATCCGAGTTCGTGAGGAATGGAGGTGTTAATAAAAATAAAATAACTGAATTCACTAATTATATATATTCTCAATGCTACAAACAGTTAAACATATGTTATTTACCACTCTGAGCGTCCTATTAACTCTTATTATTATTATTATTATTGAGTGCATTATTTAATTAATATCTCCATTTCAATTAAAGTCTTTATCACAGTCTCTACTCTTGCTAATGTCCCTTAAACTGCTCCAATTATTTCATACGTTTATTTAAAACTGTCTATTTCCATCGTCCCGAATGTCTTTTTCACTCACGCATCCAGTCTACGGTCCCGCAGATCAGTCCCACCTTCACTGCACACAAGCTAGCTGACGCACTCTAGTAGATCACTGCAGTCGTCCCTCGCCGCTCCGGAATCGCCCAACTGCCGCTTTAAGGTCGCACGAGACGCCAAACTCTCGGCTCTTAATCACTATCCCCTCAGAGGCCCGCACATGTTATTTATCCTCGAGGTCGGTGTCGTCTGGAACGTTCTCGGCAATTCAAGTTGTTATGAGAAAGGTAATGGTGATAACGGACTTTCCTGCATGTTAAATGGAGAAGTATGAGCTTCTCAGGGCCAGCTAGGCGCGAGCTGCGATAAGTTTATCGACATGTACAGCGGTGTCCTTTATGATAGGCTGATCGCTTCGTCTAATGTTACAAACTGGACCTCCACCTCCCGGCGCCTTCCTACGCGAAGGAAACACCGGGCAGCGAATGCAGATATTTGAAGCAAGAGTGGTTTAGTGAAATAACAAAGATATTTTCAGTATAAAAATGCCCTTGAAATTGGTTTAGTACCTGGTAGACCAAAGCTATATGAATATAGACGTCAAGTTTGGCGGAAATAGGTGGATTAGTTCCCGGGGTATGATGTAAATGCTGTATTTAGTAAGGTAACGCTTCTATAATCCCGTCTAATGAATTTATGAATTTAATGTTATCAGTGTGAACGAACTGCGATTCAGTCGGTTTAATGTTTCTGGAGATATGGCATGGCACCTGTAATTTTGATTGATAGCCGCCATTTTTAAGATAAGCATCCAGCATGCTTGAAAACCAAAGAAGTCGGTTGTCCTTACTGTACTGTAAATTTAAGGAGTTCGGTGAGATTCGGTGCACCGGTTCAAAAGTTTTTAGGAAGGCGCACTAGCTCACCTGCACTCGTACATGTACACACACAGGAAGGAAATTAATCCTGTTTTTATTTAGTACTTTGTCGAGTAAAACACGTTTGATTTGCTGTATTTAATTCCGTTTCAGGCACGTATCCCATCAAACCAAAAAAATATTAAACAAGTTTATGTTAACTTGACGTGAGTAGTTTCTATGTCGAGTGAACAGAGTAAAATGCTTCCTTAACATTTTTCGGACTACTTAGTTAGTCGTAGTTAGTGCTTAAGGGCTAAGGTTTCGTTGCATTCAGCCTTCGTGTGAATAAGAGAGAGCTGCAGCACTGGACGCAGTAAATAAGCAACTACAGTAGTGTGCCCACTCTGTCAGTTTGACAGGTGTGTTGTGTGTATACAGGATGATTCTAAAATCATGGGACAAACAAGGAGGGGTGGTAGAGCTCACTAAAACAAACAATTATTGTATAGGAATATATGGGCGGAAGTGACGTTGAGGCACAAACACAAAAATAACACATGAACTGCAACACATTGTTTATTTATAACGTCGCCGCCAAATGCCTTTTTACGGCAATATTTATAATAATTGCTCAAAATTGCTACCACCGACAGTAATGCAAGCTTGGTAGCGTCGGTAGAGTGATTGGCGAACAGTTTCAAATACGCCGGGTATTTCACGCACGCCACCATTGTCAGCCAATCACGCCATATGTAGAGGTCGCCAAGCATGCGTGACTGTTGGTGGGTGCATTTCCAGCAATTTTTTTTAACGTTTTCTGTACGGATTCACTCGTTAAGTATGCCGCTAAAGAGCATTTTATGTTTCCGTTAATGTGTTATGTTTTTGTGTTTGTGCGTCAACGCGTCACTTCCGCCCATACATTCATGTTGTTTGTTTTAGTGAGCTCTACCACCCCTCAATGGTTGTCCCATGATTTTAGAATCATCCTGTATATTTTGTACGGGCAAGAGGTTCGGAGGCTCGCTTTACGGCCAGGTCACTTTTCTTAACAGCTAGACGGGACCCTCTAAGAAAATTAGTAAACCGTGGAGGGGAGCCGACGAAATAACAGACTTCAAAATGCGCATTGGCCAGGGGAATATTTGGATCTTACCCGACACGATCAACGGTTCGAAACCGTGATTCCGTTCCGTGTACCAGCAGGGGCCAATGAAATATCGGGGCGATGTCGTGAAGTGTTGACGGATTAAAGGATGACTGCGAGAGGCGCAGGCCGTGTGTGTTTTTGAAGACAGTGTTGGTCGCTGCCAGCGATCTGGGCATCGGCTGAAATGGTGAGGGCCTTTCAGGTTCAAAAGTATCGGCTAGCCAGGTATCGTTGTAGAAGTATGTATTCTACATAGTACAGTAAATAAGTTCGTGGACTGGTGCTCCGAGTGTAGGCAGCTACGCACCATGCCGTTCACTTTTACTGATACACACGTCCCTCAGAATAGCCATCGTTTGCCACTGTGCACTTTGCCAGCATTGGTGTAACTGCTGGAAACACTGCCCAAAGATATTGATGAGAAGTCCCTGTACGGCCTCTTGTGGCAGTGATTATATTCTTGTCCGAACGAAATCTACTCCCAAGTAACTACGATTTCAAGCGGGGAAAACGAAAGAAATCACTCGTTGTGTGAGATCAGGCGAATAAGGAGGGTGTGGCAATACTGTGATCTGTTGCTGTGCCAGTTCCTCTACGACAAGCACATAGCTATGTACAGGGGTTTTGTATAGCAACAGACAGTTCTTTCTACGTCACAGCTTATGAGGCTAATGACGAATTGCATCGCGTAGATGGCGAAGGATCTCCACGTAGAATAGTTCAAGCATCACCTTGCATTTTGACCTGGCTTTTCGCAGTTTTTTCCGCCGTGGCGATGATGGCGATTTCCAGGTGGCCGATGTCGCTGCATATCTTACAGAAAACATGATGTTTTGTCTCCTTTGATGATCCGGTAAATAGACGCTCCATCGTCGTCAGTACTTCCGATCAGGTCACCGTAAATAGTCATGCGATTGTCACGTTGGTATCGTGTCAGAGTAGAATGATTTGGTCGGTTTTGGGCCATGAGCAGGGGCGTCGGAGCGGTGGAACTGTTCATGCTCTGCCATTACGTTCGACCGGCGGCCATCTTACCTCCTATGTTGGATGTTGGTGACCTTGACGTTACTGGCTAACCTTTACCTTAAAAATTTAAAATTGTTTAACTGTACACAATTATTAAAACACATATACAAATTTATTATAAAAATTTAAAAAATTAATTAAAAAAAATTATGTAAAACATTTTAAAAGCTTACATTTCCAGAGGTCCTTGCAGCACGGCCGCCGGCCGACCGGAATGTCAGAGCATGAACATGACCGAAGGAGAGGTGGTGAGGGGAGGGCATACGACGGTATGAACGCAGGTGGGTGTTGAGGGGGTGAAGATTTAGGTCCGTGAGGTGGGTGGTAAGGGGAATGTTAAGATAATAAAATTGTTTGGAAGGGGGGTTAGTCGTCTACTGGTCGTAGTGCTGTAAAACCTCTGAAAATGTAAATTTAATAATAATTGTTTTATAATTTTTTATAAATCTTAAAATATTTTATATAAATTTATTATAAAACTTTTATACATTTTTTGGATTGTTTTATTTTTGGAAATTTTCAAAGTTGAGGTTACCGGGTTAAGTTAACTGTCAACAGGTCAAGGTTGAATGTCAAGGTCACCGACACCCAACATGGCGGAAAAGTTGGCCGCCGACTGACCTGAATGACAGAGCATGAACAGCTCCACTCCTCAGACACCCCCTGTCCTCGGCCAAAACCAATCAAATCATTCTACTCATCATCCGACAGAATTTTGTGGTATGTTTTAGGGCTAATCCCTGTGCGTCTGGCACGCACCAACTTTGCAACTTCTTCGATCTTGCGGCCAGTTCGGCCTGTTCGTGTTTGCCCAGTACGCTCATTATCCTTCAAACTGTCTCTCCCCTGTACAAAGCGTTGGTGCCACAGAAACAAAGCAATGCGGCCCATGACGTCTTCGTCGTACACGTTTTATCATCTGAAACGTTTCGCTAGCGGATTTACGAACTTTTGCCAGATTTTGACGTTTGCTTGTTGCTCAAACTGCGACATTTTCGTGTTCAAATACCCTTCACAACTGAGGCCGTTGTTCCGCTTACACTGTACCCCATGCACTAGGCTGACCAGAAGTCCCCGATTGCCGGGAACAGTCCCCGATTTCCGCGAACAGTCCCCGATTGCCGGGAACAGTCCCCGATTTCCGCGAACAGTCCCCGATTGCCGGGAACAGTCCCCGATTTCCGCGAACAGTCCCCGATTGCCGGGAACAGTCCCCGATTTCCGCGAACAGTCCCCGATTTCCGCGAACAGTCCCCGATTGTAAAACATAGTCCTCGGCTGTTAAATGTCCTCAATTTTGTTCCCGGTTGTAAGGTTATTATTATTCAACTTTTCACCTTTTTTTTTGGTGGGGCCGCGGTGGCTGAGCTAGCCTGTTTGCCTCCCCCCAAGAAGAACCAGGTTCAATCCCCTACCGTGTCACTCCCGGATTTTCACATGTGGGAATCGTGCCGGACGAAGCCGCTGGTCTGCGGGTTTTCTCGGGGATCTCCCGTTTCCCTTTCCCTTTCATTCCGGCACTGTTCCACACTTGCCCCACTCACTCCTTCAATTTTTTTATATTTAAATTTCCCCGCACAATAGTTGCACCCCTACAATTACGCGGCGGTGTTTTCGCTAACACACTTATATATACATCTAAATTCATCAAAATCATCAACAATTACGCACTCCAACTAAAACACAAAAATTACATTTTCGCACAGAAAGTATTAATATTAGATAGCCTGTATTTTCCTCAGAATGAAGATTAAATTAGGAACATGTACCGATATCAGATCGGATGCTGTGTAAATACATGTGAACCAACGTTCAAAAGAAAAACACAGGATTTACGAGGTGTAATGTCAATTATTTTAAAAATCAGATTGGTTATTCTAAAAATGATACAAAATTTTTTTTTAACCTTTTATAAAAGGTTTTTTGGTCAATCTCGCAGTCATTAGCAATATGTCGTTGGCCTGTAGAAATAATACATCATCATGTATGATTGTATATATGTTACAGTTTTGTATGTCAAAATTTTNATACAAAATTTTTTTTTAACCTTTTATAAAAGGTTTTTTGGTCAATCTCGCAGTCATTAGCAATATGTCGTTGGCCTCTAGAAATAATACATCATCATGTATGATTGTATATATGTTACAGTTTTGTATGTCAAAATTTTAAAAATTTTATGTCCCCCGTTTTATTAAAAAAATCTCGTACTTGCAAAAATTAAAATATCCCCGGATCATCCTTTGAAAATCTGGTCACCCTAGCATTCACGCAATTGCCCGTGGTGCAATCTATCTGCTGTAGTGCACCACAGCGCTATCATGCGGCCAGTTCTCGAACGAAAACACGACTGGCAGCGGCATCGTCCAGCACGATTCCCACGTGCGAGAACCACGGCCTTGGTGCGTGGCTGCCTACACTCGGAGTATACCACTCCACGGACTTGCTGACCGTGGTAGCATACTCTACGCGTATCGTCGTGTGGGGGTTCATGTTGTGTCTTGTATCTCATTTTTGTCGCCAAGCTTCAGCATTCCTCGTGGAAGTATCGCAGTGTCTCAAGAGATCCGTCGAACATGGCAGCGGACTGCACATGTGGGGAGCCGTCGGGCGATTGGTCCATTGATGAAACGGAAGGTCGCAGGCGTGTCGTGTGAATTACACGTAGTAGTCGATGAGGAATCGAGGTTCCCCCGCAGCCGTTGGCGGCGACGGAGCTAATGACTCGGCGGGACGTAGCGAGGACAGAGAGCGCGGCCGGCGTGGCATTGTACGTCTGCGGCGGCGAAGTCCGCCCCCAGGGGAGGGCGCGTCTGGACAGCTGTGCTTGAGGAGGGGGACGTACGTGTCCATCCCGCGGGACCACAGTGCTGACGGGAGACCGTGTGGGGACCCGTCGCCAGACCGCAGACGCCACCGCGGGCGACACTGCACTGTCCTCCCGCCGAGTGCTGGCTCCGTCGACGACGTAGGCCAAGCTGCTTTTACACGGCGGGAAACGGATTTCGTACGACACCTCTCACGAAAAATCACACGCGAGAATATCAAGAATATCCTTTGAGAAATGAGTGCACGCACAGTAGAGGGAAGTTTAACTTTAGCAGGGCTTCAGGAAAGTTGGAAGTAGTTACGGTGAATAGGGTATATATCATTAATTAAATGCTCTGGAAATGCGATTTATTTCCAGAAAAAAATAAACTCTCATCTACAGCTGCCACTTTTTAAAAATCGCATTTAATATATATTCAAAGAAAAAATTATTGTGAAAATTGATATAAACACACTTTGAGGTGCACAGTAGCCACTCTGCGTGTTTCGTAATTGGACTGCTTTTTCTGCCGATACAACTATCATAAACGACGTCGATAGGATTTCATGTAATGATAGTTATGCAAACATATGCTTTGAAATTTTTTATATTCTTCTTCTAACCAATTTGTAGTGCAATTAGATTAAATTGAAATTGGTGCAAATATTTTCATGTGACTAATAGTTGCGTGTGCATAAGACGTAAATCGGTCTACCTCATCTAAAGTTTATCAGCAAAATACCTCCTTGCACGTGGAAATACGATGGCTTAAAAATATCTTAAGTAGCTCTAATTTTAGTAATTAAGTCTTATGAACATACGCTATTTTAAAAAAGTTGCTATTAAATAGAACGGGATAATTCTTGTGTTCGTCCAACTTCCTCACAACACTCTCTGAACTCAGTCCATTTCCAAAACGAACATTTAGTAGTTCTTCCATCATAATTAATATTTTTCGCCTGATTCCTCTTCTCACAGCTACATTCTCCGCTCTTCTCCTACCCCTCTGGCCATTTGACTAGCAGAAAACGGCCAACAGAATCACTCGTGCTATGCAAAACTCTCCTGAAAATAGGGACAAGCTCTATCTTGTGCATTCGTACGAGATCTGCCTTGCATGAGATATTCTCGCATGATATTTAGTATGAGAGTGCCATCTTGCACGAGTTTGGCATGTATCTTGCATCGCGTAGACTTGGCTTAAACTATTTCCCCCTGACTTCCTTAAAACTAGGGGGATAATTGGTTGTCCTAGGTAGAGATGGGACTTGAGTGCTTCTGAGGGAAGAGCCTAGGAGGCATGCAGGAAATATTACAATTACGGGACACATGCAACGCGGTTTTAATGGGACTGGGGAAACATGGGTGCAATTGGGGCTATGATGTGCTTTCTGCTTTAACTTATAACCTTAATTACATAGGTAAAAATGGTGCGGCGGAGGGGGGGGGGCGGCACAGACACCGTGAAAACATGTGACGGGCAGAACTGCAAATTTAGGATAGGAAAGGATAAAAGGCTGTTTTGTTTTCGGACCAATAAAGGGATGTGAAAAGAAGGGGGAGGGGTGCGATATAGCACACCTCTGGTGGAGGAAGGTATGCACAAGTGTGCATGGCCCCTCCCGTGGGTTAAAAGACGAGATACCAATTTGCTTTCTGCAAATGCCCCCAGCTTTGCCTCGCCGATTGCCATCAAAACTGCAGAAACAGCAGTGTAAATGTGGTGTAGAGAGCGCATGCCTTCTGCGCAGTAACAATAATCCGTGTCCCGAGACTGGACTGCTTTACTTCCTACACAACTGTCAGAGGCCGTGGTGGTGTAGTGGTCGGATTACTCGCCTCCCACCTAGGCGGACCGGGTTCGATTCCCGGCGGGGTCGCCCCCCTGACTTTCGCATGTGGGAATCGTGCCGAACGATGCCCCTGCACTCCGGCGTTGCTCCATACTCACCTCGTTTCTCTCTCGTCATCTCTCAAGACCTCGATGTTAACAGCCCGTGTCACCCGCCATATTACATTTTTTATTTGTTTATTCCTGATTTAAATTTAGAAGGATTTATTGAAAAATGCGACAACGGAAGCTTTGCTACTTGCTTTACCCATCATTGCAGACAAAATATGTGAACAACCAATGCATATTTATGCAACAGTTAACTTAATACATAATTTTGTATATTAATTCATTTTCATCTTTTAATGACAACCAGAGAACACCTATTAACAATCAGATACAAAAATTTGCACAGAAATATGAAATGTGCTGCTTCTATAGTGAAACATTTTCAGTAATGACCCTGGCTGACACTTATGTTAAGACACTAAAACGAATATTTTATGTAATGGGTGATGCAGCTTCTTACGAGCCTCCCAAATCTCTTCACTCCACTACACAACTGTCAAAACCACGTGGTTTCAACCTCCCCCTCCCCTTATCAAACTTTATCTTCTAATTTTTCAAACCACATCTGAATAAAGTTTATCCTTTCCCATCCTATGCACCGATAGAAACAGATTTTCTACTTCATAAATTGCACGCAAATTTGCAATGATTTTTCTTCGCGCGTTTTAATGTTGTACGTACCGGTGACTAAAATAATTGTGTTGATATGCTAATACTCTACTTTTGCCTAAGTTGCAACGCAACTAGGATTCAATCAAGTTTTGTGGCATAAAATGTAAACAAATGGGACATCAATTTTTGAACGCGCGATGTTCACAGTTGTCATGGAAATTATTGAGTCGTTATTGAGGACGCGCGTAGAATACAAAAAAAATAAAATTGTATATTCCATCTTTAGTGTATAGCAGAAATCGCACGATAGAGCAGTGATGTGGATGTTTCTTTACTTTCAGTTTTCAAAACAGGCGCGTGCTGTATACAATAATCATCTCTCGTAACTTCAGTATATCGTAGTTACATTAGAACAATTGAAGGGGGTGCATTACAATTTCAAAGCACGTATTTACGTAAATAATGTACTAATTTTGTGTTTTTACCAAATCTACTCCCAAAATTCCTTTCATTTTTGAACACATGTATAGGCTGTTCACGGTAAAGTGAGCACTATTGAGGCCCTAGTTATTATTTCCTTTCAGCCATTTTTTATCCTTTAACCACCTTTTAAAATAAATATTGCCACGTAAGTAATAAACACAGTGTGTGTATTTCACCGTACTCCGAAGATAACGCCCAAGGTTAAAATGTAATATATTTATTGGCTATTTTTGTAAATGAAAGGGCTTTCAATAGTGCTCACTTTACCGTGAATAGCCCGTAGTTACTTTAGCAATAATCCTATCATTTTCAACAACCGAATATAATTTCTTGGTTGTGTAGTTTTTATTTATTTTCAACACTGTGGCATTTTCCTACTGATTCTGTATCACATATAAAATATACTTACTATATATTTAGAAAAAAAAGAAAAAAAATTAAGTTCACAGTATAAAATTTAGCACGTTTTACAACAATTCCGTGGACACTGGTTGCCAAGTAGTTTTTTTTGTCATGCTACAAGTAAACTGTAACTTTTTTTTAAAACACTGAGGTATGAATATCAAACATACTAAATCAATAATATATCCCCATGTTTTTAATGAACACGAAGAGTACAGTACTTACTTATTAAAAAAAACAGTTCTTGTGTTTTTTCACAGTACAAACTGTTGTGGCTACCAATACACTTGTAGTATTACAAAAATTATCTTGGCAACTAGTTTCGAAACAAAATATTTATATAAATATAAAAATTTTTGCGGTGTCGGTGTTATTTTTTTATATACGATGACTTTATTTTATTGTACATGATCGTAGATAGCTGCAAATTCGAAACTTGGAAGAATTTCGTTTTTTGTGTTAGTATTTTAGAAATATGTAAAAGCTTCTCTGGTCGTCTGGTCATTGTTGTCTGTGTTTATATAATGTGTGTGTGTGTGTGTGTGAGAGAGAGAGAGAGAGAGAGATAGAGAGAGAGAGTATGAAGAAGACAGAAGATATGAAAATAGATATATGCCGAGCATTCAGTCGCTTCTTCATTGTGAGAGCATCCCATTTCGTCACCTTTATAACTAAGGTCACAACGGGTCTATTAGTCGAGATCCGTCACTTTGGTAGACGTATCATCCCCATGGCCTTGGTTACACCTGGCCGTGAGTAACATTACGTATTGCACGGTGTACCCGAGGAAGTAGAGCGATTAATGATCGTAGCGGAGGCAGTTCTGGAGAAGGTAACCTCGTCTCAGCTGACGTTGACCAACTCCGTCATGCTCGGCGGGCAAACTTGTCGCCATCGGGTGGGCCGGGTTGGATCGCGTGGAAAAAGGGGGGGGGGCGGTTGATTTTTGTCGGCTCTCACTTCTTTCTCCCCTGCCACCCGCGGCCCCCTGCCGCACACCGGGCTGTTACACCCGGTAATTTGGCCCGGCCCAAGTAGAGTTCCGTGAGGTTGGCCCAAGTTGCCGGTTCCCAAGGAGGGCAGCTAGCTAGTCACCGCGACTCCGCCCCCTCGACATGCAAGGCTCACATGTGACCTGTTCCCATTGCAGCGACGACTGCTGGAGGACCAACTCTTCCCTCGTCTGCTGGAAACGCGCGGCTTCGTTGTAGTGGTCACGTGGTTAGTTATAGAGCGTCCCACTCTTAGATTGCAGTGCCGTTCGAATGACGTGCACTGTTGCCAGATTGCTTCAGCTTTAACTGGCAGGTTGAGTGGCGGAAGGCAACGGCCTGATTAACATGATTTTATCTTTTTACGTCCCTGACAACTCTTAAGAGAATCCAATCCTGTGACGCAAAGCTAAGCTGCTCCTTTGAAACTGAAACCTGTGAGAAACCCTATCATTGTGATTGGACGGCGCGCACGCAACGTAGGATGTTTTTTTTTTTTTTCGAGGCTGCGAAGAATTAACTTATCAGGCAACATCTCACGCAGGAACAAGGACAGCGTTAACGACAGGATTCGTGTATTGGAAAGGGAGAGTGAATGTCCATTACACCGCACACTGCATTCTAAGAGTGTAACGCTCTACAGCATTGTCTTCACTCACGTTGGGAGAGGTCGAAGGGTTTCATCCTCACCTGATAGGGTGGTTGTGATTTCCCGCGTTTTCACACGTGTTTTCCCATTCCAGGGAATTCCTAGTTGTCCTCATTGTAAGCAATTGTGTCTATTCTAGTTTTAAAAATTTATAAAATGTTTGTCAAAAAATTTCTTTAGTACAGAAATGAGTCGATATTTTGTCGCCAATTCATGAATTTGGTTATAGATACATAAATGTTGTCATTCGAAAGTGCCAAAATGAGCCTAAATAGCTGTAAGTAGCCCTCTGTTTACGATATGTAGTCTTCTGTAAAGTGCTTCATACTATAACCACAGTATTGTACCACCTTATAGTCAGTGCTTAAAACTCCGAGGAAACAGAACACGCGCAAAGCTTGTTTATGCTATTGCCCATCGCCGTCGCAATGGTTCTTTACGGCCGGACATGAGCTTCATTGCATTCCCCTCGCGTACTTCTTGTCCGTGTACAAGACGATTATTTCGAGACACGGCGCTTTGAAAAAGCCGTATTTAGCTGTGCGAAAGAGCTCTGAAGTTGTGTTTCTGATGTCCGCGATGTATTGAAAGTAACCGACAGGCTTCGTCTGAAGTCTTTTTTATTGTAGACCAACACAATGGGCGCACATTTAATATTTTCGTTAAAAAAACCTGTATTTCAAGCACACTGCGGCGCCTTTCAAGTGCCAGCCACGCGGGGCTCTTCAGAGCCTCGCATAAACGGATTTTGCAGGTATTCAAACACTCAAGCGAGGATCTTGCAGCTTTGACACAGAAACAAAGAAGAACATATTATGTACATACTCATACTCTTTAGAATTCTTGTGCAAGAATTTCATTCTTAAAGATTGCTCTTAATGTATTAGTTTTGACCGATTTTCACTGCCGAGAAAATACACTTATACAGTTTATAAAATGGCACTTATATTTTGCATGCATCGTTTCTTAAATGACAGATGATTTATAAAGCGCTGCAAGCTTTTTTCTTGTCGCCGATAGACGGTCCCTTTTAAAAGTGTTGTTCTCCTCTCTTTCAAGTAGAGTTTCACATAAAAGTGAGTGAGTGAAGAGATTTGGGCGGCTCTTAACATCGGGGTCTTGAGAGCCGATTTCACATGAAAGAAATTATAAGCGTGTTACGGGTAAATACTGTTTATGAAACGACGCGATTTGTTTGGGTGTCATGAAACTTTCAAATTTAAGAGTGGTTTTCTCGTGACTCTCGCAGGTTTGTCGTTTTAATTTCTTCGCGTGTTCGCAGGAAGAGTTGTTTCCAAGATGATAACTGGCTCCGCGCACCACGAAACGATTTGGGTCGAGTGTGAGATGTACGCTGGTCATGCACACATTATCACGGGAATTTTNGACTCTCGCAGGTTTGTCGTTTTAATTTCTTCGCGTGTTCGCAGGAAGAGTTGTTTCCAAGATGATAACTGGCTCCGTGCACCACGAAACGATTTGGGTCGAGTGTGAGATGTACGCTGGTCATGCACGTTGCCATTTGCTCAAGAGACGTTTGAGTACATTATCACGGGAATTTGTAGTATAGTCAATTCACGCTTTCTTCCAACTTTTATGAAGCCCTGCCGAAGTTCTACTTACAGTCTATCCATGCGCCTCGTGCAAACAGAGCTTAATTAATTCTAGAAGATTACACCCGAAGGGACAACGCAACCGCACTGTATTTGTGCGCCCTCAGTTTAATAATATTTTGGATGATAACTATCCCTTACTAGGTATTACCAACACACACATTTTATCTGTTTTTATTCATATTAATTAAATAGTATAATAGGTAAAATATAAGTAAAAGTTCAACTTAACCAAAAATAAGATGTTTAACTTTAACATAAGTATAAGACGCTTTTGATACATGATTTATTTAGGAAATAACTAAACACGTCGTATATGGGGTGATTTATCAAAGGTTTGATTCAAAAAGTGCAACGTTACCGCTAATAGACTATAGTTGGTGGCAAAAGACGCAACCAGAGCTGACTTTAAAATGACTGAGAACTGATTCTGTAAATAATGGTTTCGAAGCTTGTCATAATCAAGCTGCCGGCGTCTGCTGTTGCAGACTAACCATATAACGTAAAATCGAACCTTTGGCTTCTTGGCCATGAAGCTGGATTCTCAATAGCGCAACACGACAGCCTCTACACGACGAAACATTATAACATGGTCAGTCCGACAAAATCGAAACCCTGGCAGCGTGACGGAAGTAGATTCTATTTCTACTTTTCTTCGAATCGGGCTCGTCAGGTTCCGCAAAGAATGCAGCCGCAAAACAAAATTTTGCACATATTTCCCTACTGTAGTAAATAAAAAAACTAACTTTGCTCAACAATCACCTTTAGATTTTTTTTGATACGGTGATTGTATTTGCAATTAAATTCGATCACAAGCGTCCAATCCGTCACTTCGTCATGAGTTGTGTGCCGTAATTGTTAGGTATTTTGCGAGTGCTTTGCCATTTTAGGATTTTTCAACAGCGAAGTCCAACATTTGTTGGATAGATATTGTCGGGGTTTTGTGAACACGGGGGAAAAAAATACCTTATAAAATTTCGTTATGTTCTGACGTGTCGGGTTTTCGTGTCGTGCTTATCGCGCTGTTGTGACCCCAGCATGAATTCTGTTCCTGCCCTGCTGTAAGTTTATACACAATATTAATTTGTGTTTCTGGTAACTGTTCTTCGTTATGTGAGATAGCAGACGATGTGAAAATATCTGGTAGTGGTTCCTTACAAACTGACGATTTGACTATCGCAGTCTTCCTGTAGAGACAGGATGGAAGACAAGGAAGGGATTTGTTACCGTCCTGTAAGGCAGAATATGGGCCAATAATTTAAGTTGGGCGCAATGAACTTGTTACGGTACGCGTGAACTGGGAAAAGTGGCGAAACTGCCCACTTATTAAGCTCCCTCCTGTAATGGTTGCATGTTACAAACATGGAGTTCTCGTTCAGTTAAGTCTGAAGTGCTGCTCCATTTGCTTCTTGCGTGACCAGACGATCTTCGTGTTGACCGTTACGGAGCCCCGCTACCAGAACTAGTTCACGGCCAGTTAGAAACTTTTGAAACCAATCATTGAAAAACAACTGCCCTTAACACATGTAATTTGATGTAAACAGTGACCGTAGTAGCCACGGTTACGTTAGCAGTTAATTATGGAAAATGGTTTTACTTCATAACGTCCAATTTTACAAATGTTGTGTTTAAAGTAGTGGCCAGTGGGATTTGTTTCATTTTGTTTTCTACATTGTGTTAAAAACGTGCATGTTTCTGTCATTTTTCAAGTGTCCCTTTATCGACACATGGCTATTAGGCTTGTGCCGGGAAATAGTAATTTTTATCTGCCAGAGTGGCCTATTTCTGTGAGCGATTCTGAAATTTCTTGGAGTAGCATTTCATCTACTTAATAGCTAATTCGGCTCAATGTGTATTTATGCATCCATCGCAACTGCAAGCATCGTTTGAAATTATCGTATCGTAGACGTATTATTGCTGTCGAGAAAACTTAACTCGAGTTCTGGCTCAAGAAATACAAGGTGCACTTTGTAGCCTAGCCAGTCGCCTGTTTTATTATATTTATATATATATATTTAAATGTAACAATAAATAATAAATAAGTGTATGTCCTGTAAGGCAGAACATGGATAAATCATTAAGTTGGACGCAATGAACTTGTTACGGTACGAGTGAACAAATCCCTTCCTTGTCTTCCACCCTGTCTCTACAGGAAGACTGCGATAGTCAAATCGTTACCACATATTTTCACATCGTCTGCTATCTGGTAACTGTTCTTTGTAGTTGTTCCTCTTATGTGTGTAAAATTCTTCCCAAAATAAGAATCTCACGGGCTTATATGTGCACACTACAGTCTTAGCACACTAACTTGATATGAACGCGGAAGGCGAAACATAACTTACATTTTACATACGACTGTCGTCCGAACACAGGCCTCTTCTAGACTTAAACGTTACCACGTCTTCGAACCTACGTACATGCCTGGTTTTGTTGCAATTCGGACTCGTTTAGCAATAAATTTCATCAAATTCCTAGCTGGGTGATCACCTCAGATAACCACAGCCCTAGCGAAAAATACAATTTGCCTTGACCTTCTTTTATCAGTTAAAACATTCCCCGAGAAAATAAAAAATTTCAACACTATCGCGTCTTAAAGATACAGTTTTGCACATAACAAAATGTTGAAAACTTTCTCTCTGAAGAAAAAAATAATTTCTTTACAAGTTCCAAAACGTCCTATTACGTGTGTTTGTTCGACTAGATGCTATGTCAACGACGGTCAGAATTTTTCATGTACAGATAAGTCTGAACAATCTCAACAGCGTGCAGCTCTCTTTAATTCTGCACCACTATAAACTTTCCTTGTTTTTCAGTTTGCACAAACTTTACCACGAATAACCTGTATAACTGAGGAATGTTCATTATTATATTTTCCATGTTCAGACGTAAATATTGGCTAGCTAGTGTCGGCATCAATCTCTATACAAGTTGTTGATTGGTAAAATAAACCTATCCAAGCATGTTATTAATTGAAAGTCTAATTTTTTTTATGCACAGTTCTAATTGAATTTATAACCTGCCAGCTCATCCTACTATTCTCAAACATTGCTTCATACATTTTATTAAATCTTTGAGGAAATCAGAGCAGCCACTGTTTCATTTACAGTAGTTATTCAGTGGCTAGCTGTTGTGTTTTTTTTTTTTTTTTT
>NQII01000799.1:153879-200870 GCA_002778355.1 Clitarchus hookeri | reverse complement strand
GAGACCTTATAAAATTTCGTTTTGCGGCTGCATTCTTTGCGGAATCACGGCCTTGGTGCGTGGCTGCCTACACTCGGGGGTACCACTCCGTTTCACAGTGATATTAACATTTTATTGTAATCTAGAAATTTATAAGAATATTTATTTTATATAACTCCAAAGCATCAGTATCATGCCACAGCCTCAAGTTAATATTATTATTGATGAATACGTGTCCTATTCTGTTCATATTGAGCAATTGTGGACTGCAGATGGAAATATTTTTTTAATAAAGCTCAGAAAAAATAAACGTGTCCGAAACTATAAAATTGCTCCATGTGATTTTCCTTTAATAATTAATTTTGTAGATATCTCGTCATTATTCAGTTATAGTTAGTAAGATTATTGGCGTTCCTTTTACTATAATTACTGTAGAGTGTCGTTGGAAAGATTTAACTAAATTTCAACACTTCCTAAAACTGTTATTTTAACTTTGCGTGTATGCAATATCGGCATGAAGAACATTTGTAGACAATGAAATATGATCAGATTGGTTGTGTGTGGTACTGCACAAGGCGCTTATGATATTGTCTTGTTCTGTCGTCAGCGACTGACACTGGTGTGACATGTGTGAATGTTTATCAAAGAGACAGCATCACTTCGCATTCTGGTTTCTTCTCACATGCTGATATTTCGTAACATCATTTGGTAAATGTAATGTAGTTAGCAATGTTACATTAGAATGTCATTTAAATAAAAGGAATAATGACTGGTTTTCATCCGGAGTGTTTGTGGAACTTTCTTTATTTAATTTTTACAGTAAAATCAGCGTTTTTTAATCGACAATGTACACACGAGCATATATTGTAAAATTTGTAAGCTTTTTTAGTATGCATTCCCAGGTAAGTTTTATTTTCGTTCATTTTGATTATCAAAAACTATTTGTGATTGCACTGCAGCATATGTTGTTGACTTTCTTGGAAAGTCAATCGGCTAGTCGTTACAATCATCAATATCAGTAGGTGTTTATCCAGTCTGGTAACCTTATGGTGTTTTTTTTTTTACAATTGCCTGGAAATTTTAAGGGCGGGACAGACAACATTTACGGAAGAGGCATGGTTTCTTCCTTGATATTCTTGCGGGAGCTATTTTTAAAAGAATGTGTTGATATATCACGTCACTTTTATTTTGTGCTGTCATATACGATACTAGCCTATCGTATGTCGGTACGGTTTTGTCTTTCGAAACGTTGACGGGGTATTTCTGTGCGGTTTCTGTTCTCTGAAACTTTTCGCTGTTCATACATTAACTTTTTTTTCTGAAAAAGTTTGTGTTCCTCCTTATTTGACGTCAGTTAGTCGCCCTCCGGTCATTTTTCTATCCTTTCTTTTTTTCCCTCCTTGTTCATAATAACCTCCTGTTTTCTTTTCTGTGGTCTATAATCAAACTGAAAACATTTGTCTCGAAAATTATAACTATAAAGTGCATTAGGACAAAAAAAATCCCCTAAATGACCCTGTTGTTTAAATCAATTTTAAGGCGATTAAGCTTGTCGTGTATTTTTTTGTAAATAAGTATGTTAAGTGATGTTCCCCAGAAGCACGCAGTGGTCGGTGGGCGGGGAATACCCTTGACGAGGGAGAGGGGGAGGAGCACACCCGGGGGTGGATGGAGGGGGGTTGCAGAGGTCAAACCACCTAGCCAGGGCCTGTTGTTTTTATGGGCCTCTAAGTATCGGGTTGTGCCCGACCTGTCATTGGCTTTTATTTTGGCCCGGCCTCGGGAGAGCTCCGTGATGGCCTAGCGCTGTTTTAGACGCTGACCCGCATGGGCTCTTAGAGCCTTGCTTTCGGTGGCTCTTGCTCGTCGCGGCCACCTGGTGCTAGCTTGCCATTCACGCCACTAGGGTGTCACAAAACAAATTACACTGGAGGTATTAAGGCGCCCGCCTAGCAGTCGCTTGAACTGCGTTACAGAGTGTTAGTAATTCACGTTTTTCTGCAAAATTGTTAAACGTCCGTTTAATGTGCTGAACTACTGAAATAATACACACTTCAGACGACGGCTGTTGAGTGCTTTCAAAACGCCACGCACATTTAAAACGCCATTTTTGAGTACTCTAAAATGGCCGAAAACTGCTTTTTCAAAGCGTTGTATCTCAAAATATTTGTGTCAGGTACATATAAAACTACTCAAGGGCCCTTCATCGAACCTTCCTACAGAATTTCCACCAATAAAATAATAGGACCACCGCTGAATGTCCCATTAGGTGCATGCAGTGCGACGAGAACATTGCATGTCAGTTCAGAGCCTTGCGATTATTGGCAATGGCGTACTTGATGCGCGAGGCAGTATTGCCCTTATCGCTCTTGCGCCTCTCGGCCTCAAAGGCGGAGAATAGCTCCAGGTAGGCAGGGGCCTTAAGAACATGCGCCCGGGTGTGGGTCCGACCTGGTTTTCTGGCGCCCGTACTTTGCGGAAAACGTAACTATAGACTGTTCACGGTAAAGTAAGAACTTTTGAAATCCACCTTAGAAAATTCACTGCCTATGTTACCGTACACACTGACGTGTTGGATCCCAGCGAAGTTGGCAACAAGTTAAGTAAAATTGTTATAATGCTTTATGTTGTATTGCAAGTGTAATATATAATTTATGACAAATTACGTAATTTTTTTCACCACGCCATACACACGAAAGTATGTATTTGCATATTAGCAACACGATTAGGCTGCTAACATTTTCATATTTACACTTAACTGTCATTAGGCCCATGACAATATACATTTTACATGTGGCGGATGGCTAAAAAAATGATAAATGTAGATCTTGAGCAGGGCTTTCGAAGTGCTAAATTAACCACGGACAGACTATACTTGGTATTCTTACAGTGTGCGTTACTCCTTTTGCGGTCAGTTTTTGCATGTGAATACTTTTCTTTACTATGGTTTCTATATTGAAAAAACCTCAGTATATGCTATTGATGGTAAAGTGGACACTTTTAAAAGTCCCGTCATTCGGAATAGTAGTCAATAAATATATTTTATTTTAGTATTAGACGTTAACTTCTGAGAGCGGTAAAATATACACACTGTGTTTATTACTTACATGGCTATATTTATTTAAAAAGGTGGTGGAAGGATAAAAAATGACTGAAGGGAAAAAGCAACTAGGGCCTCAAAAGTGCTCACTTTACCGTGAACAGTCTATAACTAACCGTAACAGGTAAGGAAACCTGAAGTAATTTCGCGTAAAGACTACGCTAAGATCAATTCGTAGCTGGCCTCTTTTATCTGTTGCGATATAACGCGATGCTGTATACTCAGTTATGGAAATTTCCTTTTCTTTTTATAAATATATTTTTTGAGCAGTTCTCAAGGACTGTGACTATTAACTAAGTTGCATTTTAATATCATCAAATACTTCTTAAATATATTCGTTTTAGACTGGTGGTAGATGGATAGTGTCTCAATTACGGAAAAGTGGTTTTTTTTTTTTCGCTCCGGGATTACAGAATTAAGATCTGTAAGGTAAATGAGATAATATTTTGTTCGCAAAAAAAAAAGGTAAGAAATGCGACACTGTGTAAACGGTTGCATCCGAAATATTTAGGACTCCGCAGTTGTGTTTCAACCAGGAGCTGAGAGGTAATGAGATGTATGACGTCACAGTGCGGCAAGGACAACAACAAAGGTAGAGGGCAAGCAGCGTGGCTGTTCAGAAAACGTCTGAAAAACCTCCCTCTGTATTGAGGAATGCATTTCATCGGCCTAGGGGTCGTCTCTTGCCACGAGACATGTGACTGATAAAGTGTGTCAACTCCACGCAGTTGATGGTAGAGCACGGATCGACAAACTCGAGTGAAACTTCGGGAATTATGTGAAACGCAAACCTGCCCCCCTCCCCTCGACGACGCAGCAACGTCAAGATCGTGCAGACACTTCGGACGAAAAATGCACAAGCGTATTACGTGCGAACTGAAGAATTTTCTAACCACCGGCTGTCAGTGATAATAGTTAACAAGGACAGAGAAACCACACATGACAACAGTCTTACCAGCTCCCGTGCCTCGTCCTGCTCGCGAGAACTAACGAATGTCAGGCGAGCGTGATGTGAAACGCGGGCGACGACGATTCGCAAAGGCAAGCCGCCGAGTGTCGCCGCAATAAGCCTATCGCAACTCGCGCGCTCCTGACCTTCAGCCGGTTAAATTCCTGAGGTTATCTTTGAAAGAATGTTCTGGTCAACGCCTTAGAATCTCTCGAAGTTACTCGGGGTGTGGTGAACCTACTAGATCACGCCAGCGATACTATTTAAGCCGCTACGGGCCTCCGAGCCGAGAGTCCGAAGAGTCTGGAGTTTGGAGGATTGCACGACGTCAAGGGACAGGTGTGCGGAAGGCAGCGGCGCGACGAGCCAGGAGAGCTTCGAGTGGCTGCGATAGTGACCGACGGGAGTGGAGTCTGCAGAATGCGAGCATAGGTACAGTGGAGAGTGAGACTGATGGGGGCGGGACTGTTGTACTGGATGCGTGAGTTACAGACATTTGGAATGATGGCAAAAGACAGATCGAGTGTGTGTAAATAATGAGAGTGAATTGACTGTAATCACTATAGAGACATTAGTAAGGACTTCAATTAGAATTGAGATAGATATGAAATATTGCGCTCACTGAGAGTAACAAGAGTAATAGTAGAAATAAGGTACTTTAATGTTGTAAAAAATAGCCATGTGAATCAAATAAAATAAAATTTAGTTCACTCACGAACTCGAATGCGCTCCTCTGGCGTCTTGCAACATTACGTTACAATCCTTCTTGGTTTACCGGTGGTAATAATACGTGCGTGTTGCGAAACAGACTACGCTGTTCAATCCTCCATCCCTTCCACAATGCCGTCGGTCAGGCAATTCAATACTTACCACGCTGAATATGACTACATCGCTCAATCCCGTAGTCTTTAGATAAGTTTGTGGTGCAGTAGTGCTGCAGGTAGCTCGTTCTCGTTATTCGAAAACTTGTTGAATCTGTCCATAACAAGAGTGTCGCATGCAATTAGCGTCGTGGAGTGAGCTACCATTTCGGTCGTGTACATGCAGCTAGCCATTAAATATAGTATATTCGCAGTTTTTTTTTCGCACTTTGAATCAAATATTTGAAAAAGTCACCCCATATATGACGCGCTTGATTGTTTCCTAAATATGTAATTTAACACAAGCGTTTTATACTTCTTTTAACATAAAAATACTTAAAAATTATAGCTTATATTTTATCAATACATTTTAATATTTTATTTGTAATCAATATAAAAAATCAGAGAGAAAATAGGTGTGTTGGTAATAGTTGAAATAAATATTTACTATGCAAAATATTATTACACTGAGTGTGCAATACTGCGGTGCGTTGTACGTTTGGTGTAATATTCTAGACTCAGTTAAGCTTTGTTTGCATGAGGCGGAGGAATATCTTGGACGTAGAACTATAGCAGGGTTTCAGAAAGTTGAAAGTTACCTTGAATTGACTATATATCACGTTCACTTGAGTCGAGCGAGTTGGCGCAGTGGCAACACAATTGACTCACTTTCGGGATGACTTGCGTTCGATTTCAGGACCAGGCATCCTGATTTCGTTATATTATGCTTAATTAATCTTGTAGTGTAACTGCACTCTCGTCGTAGCGTTGGAGATCCGGTTTTCTACCGTCATTTTGCAATATTATCTTAAGCGTTTTGATTGCCAGTTAATTGCACTTGGCTAGATTGTCTTTCCAGCATCTGGTATAATCGGCAACTGCAGCCTTGGACGATATCTTAAGTTTAGAAGATGCTCCGTTGCTTATGTTAGCATTGCGTATTTACAAGACGTCATAGAGGCGTATTCATGTGCTTGAGGGAAGCAGGTCTTAAAAATAAAAGAACTAAGTTTGCTTTTTAATTTATTTACAATCCGACATCCCGTAGCACAGTATGTTGGTGCGCCGCCGGTCTGGAATGCGGGAGGTTCTGGGTTCGAATGGGTGTTAATTTAAATTAGGTTATAAGATCGTTTGTAAGCCGTCCCCTGATACGCCTTCAGGCATATCACCGGGGGACGTTAACAAGTCCTATACAATACAATACCAAATATTATTTACAACATTAAACTATCTATCTCCACTATTGCTCTTGTTGTTCTCGGGGGCCGCGGTGATGTAGTGGTCAGACTACTCACCTCCCACCTAGGCGAACCTGGTTAGATTCCCGGCGCGGTCGCTCCCGGATTTTCGCACATGGGAATCGTGCCGGACGATGCCGCTGGTCGGCAGGTTTTCTCGGGGATCTCCCGTTTCCCCAGCTTTTTCATTCCGGCGCTGCTACACACTCACCTCACCTCACGTCGCAGTCATCGGCTCCCAACATCTCGATGTTAAGAGCCGCCCAAATATCTCCACTCTCCTCTTGTTATTCTCAGTGATCGTAATATTTAATGTCTATCTCCATTCTAATTGAAGTTCTTATCATTGTCCCTATATTTGTGACAGTCACTTAATTCCCACTCATTATTTACACACATTCAATCTGCCTATTTCCATCATTCCAAGGGTCTGTCACGCATACAGTTCCATAGTCCCGCCCTTCAGTCTCACTCTCCACTTCACCGATGCTCGCAGTCTGCAAACTTCACTCTTGCCGGCACAAGTTACTCTGCTGGTTCGTCGTTTCGCTGGGCTTCGCATACCTGTCGCTTAACGTCGCACAATTCTTTAAATTCTTAGCTGTCTGCTCGGAGGCCCGTCGTGGTTTAAGTGATCTCTCTTAGGGGCCCTATCTAGAAGGTTCCCCGCACCCAGAGTCTCGCTGGGAGAGGTAAGGTAAATTACCAGAAAATTCATTCAAAGATAACCTCAGAAATTCAATTCACCGAAGGTCATGGACGCACGAGTTGCTATAGTCTAATCGCGATGATACAGGGTGGTTTGCCTTTGTAAATCGCCGCTTGCTTCTCACATTACCTGTTTGTCATAACCTTCACGCACTCCTTCGCTCGTTCGCGCGGAACGGGGCAAGGGAAGCTATAAATAAATAAATTTCGTGTGGGGAGTACACCCAGGGCGAGGCGACGCCCTTCTAATGACGGGCTTTCAAGCTGGGACCCGTAGGCACCAGTCAACCTCTAGACATGACATTAAATTATACCCGAGGATAGAGCGGCGTTGTGATGCAAGGGCGGGGGAAACTGGAGAACCCCGAGAAAACCCGCCAGCACGATTCCCACATGTGAAAATCCGGGAGTGAATCCGCTGGGGATAGAACCCGGATCGCCCTGGCCACCACGCCACCGCTGCTTACTACGGGAAGCGATGTAGACAATAACACGTTACACTTAACTGCGTTAAGGTACACGGAGCGTGACTATGCACAACCTCTATCCGCACTCTCCCCCAGTTTCCTCTACGCAGGGCCGTACACAACATACGAATTTTCGGTGGCGGAAATATAAAACTTTACCCCTTCCCCCTTTTTTTTCTTCCAAAAATGTATTTAAGTTTTATTGAGCTGTAAGATTTGCTGGAATTTATCAAGATATCTTGTATGAAATTAAGGGACCGTAAACTTTTACTTAAGACTTATGATAGACTAAAGTAAAAAAAAAATATTCATTTGACTTAGACCTCTTATTTTTTCGTGCTTGTAAAATGTTTCCTTCAGTTGAAATTTTTTCTTTATACCTTATGCGTTGCAGTTACCTATGCATTATATTTGCTCTTTCGGCAGATTGACAGAGACCCTATTTTGTGTTTTGTTACTGGTCCATCTACAGATCCCTTATCGCCTCCTTGTCCAGTACGAACGGAATAATTAGTTAAGTACAACGGTGATAACAAAATATGGGCGATGAAACGAGAGCCTCACGTGGAAACACGACCGCCCACGGGAACCTCACCCATGATTCCCATAAACGAAAACTGGCATCTTGATCGGTGGATATCTAACAGTAGTAGGCACTAATTTCTACTACTATATTACTAATTTCTGGTACTAATTTCATTCTGATATTATAGTCCCTTTCACGCTTATTCCAACTTTACTGGAGCCCTGCTAAAGTTATACTTCCTGGGTATTCGTCCGCCTCATGCAAACAAAGCTCGACCGAGTCTAGAAAATTACACGTAAGGGATAACACGCCGCATTCATGTGCACTTACGGTAATAATATTATTTTTATAATAACTTTTTCTTACTAGGCATTACTAACACGCCTATTGCTCCTTGTTCTTCACATTTATTGTAAATAAAATATTATAATTTATAGATAAGATACAACTAAAATTTAATTTAACGAAAAGTAATGTATTTTAACAATAACGCAACTATAAAACGCGTGTGATAAATTACATATTTAGGGGGAAAATCAAACTTGCCATACATGGGGTGATTTTTCAATAGTTTGATTCAAACAGTGTGAATAATCCGCGAATAGACAATACAGAGAGTTTCATAGTAATATCCGTGCTACCTAGTCGCCTCTGTAACCGGGTTTTCTTTGTTATGAGCAAAACATTGGCTGTATGCATTCCTTCTCATTTTATAAAAAAATCTAAGCATTTTATTAACAAAATTAATACGTTTTGGTATGGCATGGATAAAAAGCTGTATACTAGGAACCTACACCATGCAACTACTACGATTTTAACAAGAGAAAAAGATAATTAAGCTCTCTGGTATAAAACTTGTAACCGCTCAAGATATAAAAATAAACGGACTTCCAACACATCGTGGTACCCGAATGCCGACCCAAACGCTGATTTTTAATTGGACCAAGCTTACAGGGTTGTCGATAAACAAATATAGTTAGTTTGTTCAAATTCAGTTGTGGGAAACTATGCAACAGCGTATTTTATCAGTTGTTTTTTGTTGTGAAGGTTTCCGCTTGGATACAGTCGTTGATTGACGTTGAATAAACTTTCAGGGCCGCGTCCTCTCGAACGCGTTTGCATATAATATAAAACGCCTGTAGGTAGGCATCTTACAGATTTGTCGATGCGATGTTGCATACGTCACAGGCGCGAAACTTGTTGCTTCTACACATTGAGGGTCTTCAGCGATGGCCGTGATTGCTAAGGCGTTACGTCACGCCCAGGTGGGAAGGAGTTAGACTAAGAAGAAGCTGCATTTGGATATTTGCTCGCCCTATGGCTCATGTTTATTAGCGCAGGTTTCGTAACGGTTATAATCATAAGGTTCCTTATAGCCTTCCTTTCCGAGGCCAGATGAAGTGGAATGACAACTTTGATTTTAGCTATCCAGTCTTTAANATTTTGATTCCCTACCCTTAGAAATTTGCCGCAGCATTTTTGTATACACGGTCCGTCTCGCCCACTTCTGTAATTGGCAGTTGCATTTGTCGTGAGCCATCACTATTCTGGCATTGCATTAGTTCGTGTAAAATAAGAGTTGATCTCTTAATGAAAGCAAACTAGATGACAATGTGTTTTAAAGAGGCCCGTTTACCTGGAGCCGTTTTCCACGCCTGAAACCCAGAAGGCGGGAGCGATAAGGGCGACACTGCCACGCGCATCAAGTGCTGCGTGTACCTGCGGGATTTTAAGCGATGGCCCTTTCATGTTATTGGTGGAAAGTCTGGGGAAATGTTCAGTTTAGGGGGGTGGGGGTCCCTATGCTAGTTTCGTAGGAATTACGGTAAGTATTATAAGAGGTAGCAGTCAGAAAATTTAGTTTTCGGTTGTGTTGAAGAGCTTTAAAAATTAATGATTGCAATAAGCGCGATCTGTTGAAAGATGTAATCCTTCTTAGTCTGAAGCGTTATTTATTTTCGTGTGCACATAGATTGAGCACTTGTGAAATAGTTCGGGTGCCTTAATATAATCGTCCAACAAAACATGTTCAGTGTATCTGCTCTTTATCACAGCGAGTATTTCTTCGTGCGAATAATGTGCCTAGCGCTCGTTTGGTTGGTCATTTGTTCGATCTTTACCGGCTGCACGTATTAGGGAATTTAGTTTGTCCCCCTTTCTCACCACCGTTCTAAGCGAATGCTTGTCCGATTCATTATATATCATCGTATTGTTTAATATTNTTTGTCCCCCTTTCTCACCACCGTTCTAAGCGAATGCTTGTCCGATTCATTATATATCATCGTATTGTTTAATATTCTGATAATGTAATATCGGCATAAACATAATTTCCATTGTCGTACGCTTTTACAAGCCAGTGGTAATAAAACTTATTAGTTCTCGTTCAACAAAGTATTCCACGCATTGAGCTTAGGTTTGTACAACAGATGCAATGAGTTAAGGTTTGAGTATCGTATCAATTAACTTATTAGTATGCATAACTTTTTAGTGTATTGCGGGCCGAGTTCTCTGGATCATAAGTGGTAATTATGCGGATCATAAGTGGTAAGTATGCAAAGCTGTGAAATCAGAGGAGAGCATCGGGCAACACTGCCCTGATGTGTTGTATAATAAGTTCCTAATTAGCGCTGCACTGAATTTGAAGCAAGATTTATCTGTTGATCGTTGCCACCACTTAAGTACGAGGCATTTATGTGGACACTAATTAACTAAAACAATTGAGTAATCAGAGAATGGGTCGGGCACTTTCGGAGATGTAACTTCGTCGGCAAGTTCTCAATCCCAGAAACAAACACGTCGATAGCCGTATAATCGAGCATTGTCGGACCCTGCCGATAGTCTGTTCCACCAATCGTTCGCCGCAAGTTTTCATGAGCTGGCAGTTTTTTGCCTTGCGTTGTCGAGATCATTACCAGTTGCGTGTCGGCCGATCAAAGGATACCGCCTCTAAGTAGCCCCCCCCCCTTTTTATTTAATACACATGGCCTTTCTTCCGCCGATATTTTTCTTTAGCTTCTCCTCCCATACCCAGACATCCACGTCCATTTAATCATCTCTCTTTTCTTTCTCTTTTTCGGCCCGTCCCTCGCTAAATGTTTGTATAGCTTGACTTAACACTCCTCCGCCAAGAAACAGGAAAGAGTTATCGATACTTCATCGTGTTCATGAGCGCTGAAGTCCTTTCTTACGCTTTCTTGCATTTCTTAGCGATTGTTTACAACATTCGCCAGCTGAATCTCTGATGTCGCCGTTGAAGCCCCGGCCAGTGTTGATGGTATGTAACAGAACGTTGAATTATTTACAAGCACGTTGCCATTGGTTTCGCGTGATCAACGTCGAAGAACTCTGATTTGTATATAGCTTGTACAGTGTCAGAAAATAGTTTAAGATCACCCCTACATATCAGTTAATGCGCTGCCGGTCTTATAATTTCTCCTAACCTACCTTTCTGTTAATTATTCCTTAATCTACTCGTACTTTAGGAATGTAAGATTTCGAGTATAAGGGGAGTAAATTAGCTGAAACTGTTCAAAGGTTACACATTTTATTAAGTTCTATGACTTGACAAGAAACTGCATAATTCTTGCAGAAGAAAAATTCGTAGTTCGAAAATTGGTTAAGTAAGCTACGGGTATGATTTTTTTTTTCCAAAGAGAACCTACCAAGGGGAATTAAGTGCAAGCCTTGGAAACAATTACAAAAATGTATTAACTTATAAAACACAGAGGGTTTACCCTTCTGAAATAAGGTCTAAAAATAATAAATTTAGAATTTTTTTTACTGCATTTTAAAATCCCCGTTTTTTCCGTTAGGGTGGCAACATGTGTTCCTTCTGATGTATCCATATAATTATGGTTTATTTTGGCACTCCTGCTATTTGTGTGGTCGAATATTGGCATATCGTTCAAATAAGTATATAAGCAGAACGGGGCTAGTAATTCTTTGTTGCGATGTAGCGCTCTCTGTGGTTGAACGTTGCTGCATGTAAAGAAATTAAATATGGGATGCTGTAAATTTTTTGTTACCAATCCCATACAATTTTTTCTGTAAACGCCGAGGGTATATAATTGTCCATATTTATACACGTGTCTTAAGTGGAAATAAAACAAAATTTCTACGAAGTACCACTAAATTTTAAAACCTTCTATTTTTAGCAATTTTTTTTATCCGAATTAAAACTTTTTTTTTTTGTTTTTTAGAAAGTCGCAATCTAAAAGTGAATTTCCGCGGTGATAGCTATGTGCTGAAGGTTACTTGCAGTGGTGTTAACATATCAAACGAAGTGCTATTTTAGACATATTTCCATTGCAGTGGGTCTCGTGGAAACCTGAAATTCTGGCTTTCTACAAAATCCATTGCTAAGGAGTAGCTACTTCAAATTTTAATTCAACATTCATGTAGACTAAAATCAACGTTTCTAAAAATGACCATGGAATTTTAATACAGTACGTCGCTAAAAATATTGCGATGACAGTTTATGCGATTGTCACACTAATTTTTTCCAGTATTTTTTCTTTATCAACAAGAACCGGTAGCAGGTATTCGGCTGTAAAAATAGTAGAACGCTTTATTACAAAAAGTGTTTATTTACTTTAATTTTATATGTCTTTATACGTACTGGTAACCGTATTTGTAAAGACTTACAATACGTTTGTCATTGGAACATACTTATTTGACATAACCTGGATAACTCAGCACCAATAAATGGATGCTTCACAATTGTGTGCCCCAGTCATGTGCAGTTCACTTAGAAACNACTTATTTGACATAACCTGGATAACTCAGCACCAATAAATGGATGCTTCACAATTGTGTGCCCCAGTCATGTGCAGTTCACTTAGAAACATAGTGAGTGCACATGTATGCAGCAGCCAATGGATGAATGACGCCGGCTCTAGTGCATACAGTACTGTGAAGTTTANATAGTGAGTGCACATGTATGCAGCAGCCAATGGATGAATGACGCCGGCTCTAGTGCATACAGTACTGTGAAGTTTACTGTGATGCCAAATAATAACGCGAATTTTGCACGTCCCTACCTATTCCTATTACACTCTTCTAGGGGCCATAAAGTGAACGTAGTAGATACGTTTTTAATGATGAACCTATGTCCAGAAACGTACCGTAGTGGCGCTACAAAGATGACACGGATCAAGATTTCAAAACTTCCGTCGCACTACAGACACTACTACTTTTGGCAGCGGGCGATGCCTCACGTCACCTGACGCCACGTGTCGTCTGTTTACAATCTGACGCACTGCTTCGACGTTAACTTCACTTGCCATTCAGTCGTTGATGAATGCGATACAGTGCAAGATGGTCGAATACACGTTTGCCGAGAACACCGACACGTTAATTTAAGTTCAACGTAATGGTATAGCTGCCCAACGCGTGTACCATGAGCGTTTTCCGCATCGCGTTACTCCCGTCACATGCAATTTTTGCTAGATTTAAAACAATGAATGCGGTAAACAGGTACCATTAAAGGTAACAGGAACAACTGCGGTGCTCCACGGAGGTGTTGCACTCTCGACTTTGAAGGTGAGGTACATCATCAAATTGAAGACAGCCCGTCGACGAGTACTCGAGTCATAGCACGTCCCATGAATGTGTCTGATAGCCGTGTTTTGGCGTGTTCTGCATGAACAGCAACCATCTCCAGAGGTTACACGCAGATTATTCTCCGCGTGTCAACTTATGTACTTGGTTCCTACTCTTCTTCGGCTTTAAAGACAATCTCTCAACTCAACTCAACTCAACNCGCGTGTCAACTTATGTACTTGGTTCCTACTCTTCTTCGGCTTTAAAGACAATCTCTCAACTCAACTCAACTCAACTCCTACACAGCTGCGTGGACGTGCCCGAGTTTTTGCGGCACATTCTTTTCACTGGTGCTCATTTCANCGCGTGTCAACTTATGTACTTGGTTCCTACTCTTCTTCGGCTTTAAAGACAATCTCTCAACTCAACTCAACTCAACACAACTCAACTCCTACACAGCTGCGTGGACGTGCCCGAGTTTTTGCGGCACATTCTTTTCACTGGTGCTCATTTCANTCAACTCAACTCCTACACAGCTGCGTGGACGTGCCCGAGTTTTTGCGGCACATTCTTTTCACTGGTGCTCATTTCACCAGGAGTGCTGTTTTCAACTGTCGAAACAACGACATTTGGGGTGAAAGAAACCCTCGTGCCACACATTTCCCCAAAATTCAGCAAGGCTTCGGCATTAGTGTATTGTCAGATATCATCAATGGTCTTATGACTTGGCCGTACATTCTTCCGTTCCGCCTAACGGTCCCACGTACTTGACATTCCTGCAAGAAGTACTGGTGGTGGAGTCCTTGGAAGATGTGGCACTCTACGCTCGTGAGAAAAATTTGGTTACATGATGGCTACCTAGCACACTTTTTATGTACTGTCTGAGAACATCTTCACCGAACATTCGGGGAAAGATGAATAGTTCAGGGTGTACTCATTGAATGGCCGCCACGATCGCCGGATTTAACTTCTTTCAACTTTTCGTTTGGGCCACATGAAGAGTCTTGTTTAAGAGACCTCCGTAGCNACGATCGCCGGATTTAACTTCTTTCAACTTTTCGTTTGGGCCACATGAAGAGTCTTGTTTAAGAGACCTCCGTAGCTTCGGAGTAAGATCTGCTTGCACGTGTTGTGGCTGCGGTAGGAGAAATTCAACACGCATCAGGTATTATTGAGAGTGTGTGTGGTGACATACTTCCCAGATACAGGTTGTGCAACGAACGTCATGGTCACTACATCGAGCAGCTCTTCAGTGCACCCAGTTAAGAGCTCGTTAGCCAAGGTAAGGCGGAATATTTGAATTCCCGATTTGTTACATTCGTGTAGCGTCAAAACTGTACGTTTCTGGACATGGGTTCTTCATCAAAACTTTATCTACTATGCGCCTTCTACAACACCTAGGCGTGTGTAATGGGAATTACGAAAGTCATTGTGAAACCCCAGAACAATATTTTAGTTAATGTACTTACCCAACAAATTTAAGCGAATAAATGCGACTTTCAAAGGTTCTAGAAAGAAGTCAAAAATGTGTCATATGTAGAGTTTTTAATGAGGTATGCATTCTGTTGCCAGTACGTAATGCATAACAACCGTGCAGATAAATAGTTATTAATTTTTTCCCCCTTAGATATGACCGTGGCTGATGTTGCAATAACTTTTTTTTTTCGGAATAAAGATTCTCCATAAGCATGTAGTGGTGGGAGACTGTTTACATGTATCTTGTGGACATTCCTACCCTGATTCGGGCTCGTGTTGCCGTCGCAGCGGCNACGATCGCCGGATTTAACTTCTTTCAACTTTTCGTTTGGGCCACATGAAGAGTCTTGTTTAAGAGACCTCCGTAGCGTCGGAGTAAGATCTGCTTGCACGTGTTGTGGCTGCGGCAGAAGAAATTCAAAACGCATCAGGTATTATTGAGAGTGTGTGTGGTGACATACTTCCCAGATACAGGTTGGGCAACGAACGTCATGGTCACTACATCGAGCAGCTCTTCAGTGCACCCAGTTAAGAGCTCGTTAGCCAAGGTAAGGCGGAATATTTGAATTCCCGATTTGTTACATTCGTGTAGCGTCAAAACTGTACGTTTCTGGACATGGGTTCTTCATCAAAACTTTATTTACTATGCGCTTTCTACAACACCTAGGCGTGTTTAATGGGAATTACGAAAGTCATTGTGAAACCCCAGAACAATATTTTTGTTAATGTATTTACCCAACAAATTTAAGCGAATAAATGCGACTTTCAAAGGTTCTAGAAAGAAGACAAAAATGTGTCATATGTAGAGTTTTTAATGAGGTATGCATTCTGTTGCCAGTACGTAATGCATAACAACCGTGCAGATAAATATTTATTAATTTTTTCCCCCTTAGATATGACCGTGGCTGATGTTGCAACAACTTTTTTTTTCCGGAACAAAAATTCTTCATAAGCATGTGGTGGTGGGAGACTGTTTACATGTATCTTGTGGACATTCCTACCCTGATTCGGGCTCGTGTTGCCGTCGCAGCGGCGATCGCTCACGCCGCCGGAAATTGCCTGCCGACGAGGGCCGTCCTGAAGACGCATGCGCGGCAACACCAGTTGTGGCGGTGGTTGCCGGGGCTGATTGGCTGTATCATATTTCCACGTCTCAATATGCGGGGAGGGGAAAAAAGGTATGTTGTGTACGAGTATAATTGCCCGGGCGGCCCCGTGTCGCCCGTCTCTCTCTCTCTCTCCCTCTCTCTCTCCTTCTCTCTCTCCTTCTCTCTCTCCTTCTCTCTCTCCTTCTCTCTCTCCTTCTCTCTCTCCTTCTCTCTCCTTCTCTTTCCTTCTCTTTCCTTCTCTCTCTCCTTCTCTTTCCTTCTCTCTCTCCCGCTTCCCCTCTTAAAACAAAGAGTCCCGTGCGAGCGACCAAGGCGTAGTAAATCTCCTGTACGTCCCCACGGCTTCTAGCAGCCACCTTTGCGCCTGGGATCTCCCTTCCCCGCGCGTTATTTATGGTCGCCAGCGCTCGCCCCTATCTACTCATCTATCTACACGGGTAATAGGCGCAGATAGCCATCGTGTTTGTTTATCTTGTTAGGACGGTACTCGAGGCGTCGGCAGCCGTGGGTCCCGAAGCTCGCAGCGGGAAGCACGTGGCAGGGCCTGTGGTCGACTCAGTGGTTCGGATTCCAGAGACGCGGGCCTTCAGCCCCGGAACCCTCGTTAAACTTGCGCATCGAGGGTTCTCTGAACCATTCTGTTATAAATTTTACCCTTATGCTGTGGTTTAAATTTATACGTAAGTGAGGGTTGCAGCCGATGGCTCGGAGCAACTTAGTTAACCGTTTTTAAAATTGAGTTATTATTCACGTACGTTTCTAGGTCTACAAGCGTTACAAAAATGTTGTAACAACTTCGGAAGAGATAAATGGATTTTAAGTTATATAATTATGAAGCCTAGTTATATTGTTTATTTCCATACCGATTTTTTCCACCTTGCTCGTTACCGAAGGCTGATTGTTTAGGCGGACAATGGCGGCCGGAACGTCGACGTCATTGGACCCTCTGGAACATCTTCATTGGTCGGCGTCGTGGCGAGAACAGACGCCCGTCGAGCTCTTACACTGATCTATACTCTCGCATCATCTCACCACAGTGCTGTGATTAACTAACGCAGGGTTTGGACAACATTGTCCCGATTGCTGAAATCGGCTGCGCCCTGGCCTGGTTAAACTTATGTGTGTGTGTGAAGGTGCCTCAGGCAGGCTGTCCAACTAGGCCCTGTCCACGTCATCGTAACAATTCTTATATTATACTTTGTATATGACTGCACTCTAGTGGCAGCCAGTGCGATTAACTTGTCACGAAATAAACTACGGACGTTTTGTTGACCAGAACCCGGCTTCAGGCGAATCTGTAAGCGACTGAAGATAAAATTGTCACCATACCTTTTTTTAGCCCCTGTAAGAAGATACCGTGCAGAGTGGTCGAGTGTTAATGCACTGGACTCACGTTTGAGATGACGTGGGTTAGATTCCCTGTTCGGCCATCCTATTTTATCAAAATCACTTTAGGTGAGTTCGGGAAGATGGTTCCTTGGTGCAGACCATTATCTCTTCGTTCACCGATCTTGACAGTCAGAGTAATTAATTATCTCCTTCTGTAAAAAAAAACCGTTGTTGAGAAAACGTTAAGCCACGAACAAACCAAAACCCGTATGCACGTAATGATATTCATGGAGTTAATCTAATGGTTAGGTTTTGGGACGACTCTAGTTAAAGAAGTGAATAGTCATTTTCCTGGAACAGTGGATGGAAACCCACTTTCCAAACATTTACTCCAGTCTAGTTATTTGCAATCACACATCCTAGCTTTGCATTGCGAGTCGGTGGTATAGTCTATTCGCGGTTTCTTGACACTTTTTGAATCAAACCTTCGAAACATCACCCCATGATTGACGTGCTTAGTTGTTTCCTGAATATAATTTATCGCAANCTTTTTGAATCAAACCTTCGAAACATCACCCCATGATTGACGTGCTTAGTTGTTTCCTGAATATAATTTATCGCAAGTGTTTTATACTTGTATTAACATAAAAGTACCTTATTTGCGAACTTTTACTTATATATCACCTTTAAATTATATTTTATTTATAATTATTGTGAATTAAAACAAGGGAGAAAATAAGTGTGTTGGTAATACGTGCGCACGAATGCAGTGTGTTGTTTTTTTGGTGTAATTTTCTAGACTCGGTTAGGCTTTGTTTTCATGAGGCGGAGAAATATCCTCGAAGTAAAACTTTAGCAGGGCTTCAGAAAAGTGTGAAGTAGCCGCGACTGCACTACAGTACTACGGTATACAGTACTACAGTATACAGTACCACAGCACTACTATACTACTACAGTAACCGGGAAGTAGATAAGTACACGGGACGAAACGGCGCGGCGGTTCCTTTGACGTGGGCGTACCCATTCCCCGACTGGCTGCACGAGGTTATTGTAACAACTCTCGTGTCCGATTGGCTACTGCNAGGCTGTCCAACTAGGCCCTGTCCACGTCATCGTAACAATTCTTATATTATACTTTGTATATGACTGCACTCTAGTAGCAGCCAGTGCGATTAACTTGTCACGAAATAAACTACGGACGTTTTGTTGACCATAACCCGGCTTCAGGCGAATCTGTAAGCGACTGAAGATAAAATTGTCACCATAACTTTTTTTAGCCCCTGTACGAACGACCTTGCAGAGTTGTCCAGTGTTAATGCACTGGACTCACGTTTGAGATGACGTGGGTTTAGATTCCCTGTTCGGCCATCCTATTTTATCAAAATCACTTTAGGTGAGTTCGGGAAGATGGTTCCTTGGTACAGACCATTGTCTCTTCGTTCGCCGATCTTGACAGTCAGAGTAATTAATTAGCTCCTTCTGTAAAAAAAAAAACCGTTGTTGAGAAAACGTTAAGCCACGAACGAACCAAAACCCGTATGCACGTAATGATATTCATTGAGTAAATCTAATGGTTAGGTTTTGGGACGACTCTAGTTAAAGAAGTGAATAGTAATTTTCCTGGAACAGTGGATGGAAACCCACTTTCCAAACATTTACTCCAGTCTAGTTATTTGCAATCACACATCCTAGCTTTGCATTGCGAGTCGGTGGTATAGTCTATTCGCGGTTTCTTGACACTTTTTGAATCAAACCTTCGAAACATCACCCCATGATTGACGTGCTTAGTTGTTTCCTGAATATAATTTATCGCAAGTGTTTTATACTTGTATTAACATAAAAGTACCTTATTTGCGAACTTTTACTTATATATCACCTTTAAATTATATTTTATTTATAATTATTGTGAATTAAAACAAGGGAGAAAATAAGTGTGTTGGTAATACGTGCGCACGAATGCAGTGTGTTGTTTTTTTGGTGTAATTTTCTAGACTCGGTTAGGCTTTGTTTTCATGAGGCGGAGAAATATCCTCGAAGTAAAACTTTAGCAGGGCTTCAGAAAAGTGTGAAGTAGCCGCGACTGCACTACAGTACTACGGTATACAGTACTACAGTATACAGTACCACAGCACTACTATACTACTACAGTAACCGGGAAGTAGATAAGTACACGGGACGAAACGGCGCGGCGGTTCCTTTGACGTGGGCGTACCCATTCCCCGACTGGCTGCACGAGGTTATTGTAACAACTCTCGTGTCCGATTGGCTACTGCCTGCTGCGAAAAGTTTCCCGTTGGCTTGGTTGCCGGCTGCAAGTAAGCTGACAGACGATGATTGGCGAACGGATTTCCGACATGTTGCTGGTTATGATGCCGCTTTGCTGGCGTGTACAGCTGGACTTCGGAATAAACGGCTATTTAACCTCTGTGTTGTTAACTACTCTGTGACATCAGGCCCGCCCGATAGGGTCTAAATGATATTACCAGTGACAGCCCTGCAGACGCACTGCAAATAGTGGGAAACTTCACATCCGCGAAATGGTACGATTATGTATTTTACATTACATGGTTAAGAGTATTTGTTATTTATTGTTATTGGTAATTCTTTCTCCTAGAAACTGTAACCTTGTAAGAAGCAAAAGGTTGAAACGAAATGCAATGTTACCGGGTCATATTTAATAGTTTTGTAAAATGGCCGCTGTTGTGCCTTCTGGCTAGCTTTCGGTGCCGCCATTCAAGGTATGCANGCTAGCTTTCGGTGCCGCCATTCAAGGTATGCAACGTTGTTAACGGCGTTTGCCTGTCGTAGAAACGGGTGATATATGTTGTCGAGTAAATAAATACGAAAATAAATAATTTATTATAAATAACATAATATATTTATTTTTCCCTATGAACTTCATTTTTTAATTTTACAAGAATATGCCGAAAGAGCCATAAGCACGCTACGCAAAATAAGGTACACAAATCCCTTTCCATAACTGAAAATAATGATACAATACCAATGTCTTTAAGTGCTTAATAAATAATCTCCGCATTATTACATCTAGGTATATTTCATGGACGTCAGTGTAATATACGAGCTTAAAACAACTTTTCTTGGTGCNAACGTTGTTAACGGCGTTTGCCTGTCGTAGAAACGGGTGATATATGTTGTCGAGTAAATAAATACGAAAATAAATACTTTATTATAAATAACATAATATATTTATTTTTCCCTGTGAACTACATTTTTTAATTTTACAAGAATATGCCGAAAGAGCCATAAGCACGCTACGCAAAATAAGGTACACAAATCCCTTTCCATAACTGAAAATAATGATACAATACCAATGTCTTTAAGTGCTTAATAAATAATTCCGCATTATTACATCTAGGTATATTTCATGGACGTCAGTGTAATATACGAGCTTAAAACAACTTTTCTTGGTGCNTTCCGCATTATTACATCTAGGTATATTTCATGGACGTCAGTGTAATATACGAGCTTAAAACAACTTTTCTTGGTGCACGCGTGGTTGTTTTGAAATGCGAAAACAACTTATCCTAATACTATCTTTTTTTTGTCTGTTTGCCTGAAATAGGATTCAGGACAACCAAAAGATATTTTCTTTAAATTTAAGTTGCTTATTGACATCCCGTCTCCGGTAAACGAATTGTGTCTCCGCTTCACGAAATTTAACAGAACATCGGAAATGACTTTGACAGCGATAGGTTTAGCAGAGATTGAAGATCTTCATTCAGTTACGTATTATCTAGATACTCTTAAAATCATCTTAAGTACTTATGTGGTCTGTGTAGTAAACTCGGGTTCGAGTTCTCCCGTCAAAGGCATATACCGCCCTTAGAATTCCTTTTAACCCGTATATCACATACATTTTTGGCTTTTTTTCTGCGACGAATATGCAGCCGTACCTCCCTCACGCACCCAATCATAATCCTCCCGGCACAATTACCACGTTGTTGCGCTCTTTCGTCCTGATAACGGATGGGGCTGCATGCCGCTCGTATCTTCCTCGACCACTATCATCATCCAGATATGCACCGTACGCCCAAAGTTAATTGATTTTCTTTATTCTTATGAAAGTATTTGTGCAATGAAAAATTGCTCTTACTTGATTTTTAATCACTTTAAAGAAAAACTTAGCGAAGTACGACATGGGACCTGTTCTTCAATGTTTTGGCCAGGNACTTGATTTTTAATCACTTTAAAGAAAAACTTAGCGAAGTACGACATGGGACCTGTTCTTCAATGTTTTGGCCAGGATTTATCTGTGTATGCGAGTTGTTCCATCCATAAATAAGACAACGTTCGGCAGTTATACAATGAACACATTGTTCGNATTTATCTGTGTATGCGAGTTGTTCCATCCATAAATAAGACAACGTTCGGCAGTTATACAATGAACACATTGTTCGTTTGCGGCTGTCGGATGTGCAGATGTTTTGCGTCTGGACTGAAAGCTGCAATTTTATAAACACTTCCGCGTAATGATCCGTACCTGGGTATCGCGCCAACGCTTTACTTGCTAGTGGAGTGTTTTGGGCTACTCTTTAATATCGGGGTTTGAGAACCGACGAGGGTAAAGCGAGGCGATTGTAAAGCAGCGCCGGAATGCAAGGGGGGAGGGGGGTACAGGAGATCCCCGCGGAAACTCGCCGACCAGCGGCCTCGTCTGGCACGATTCCCACATGCGAAAATCAGGGAGCGACCCAACCAGGAATCGAACCCTGGTTGCCTTGGTGGGAGGCGAGTGCTCTAACCACTCCGCCACCGCTTTGCTTGCTAGTAATTTATATATTGCGGGGCGGAGACCTAATAGTGTGATTTTTATTGAATTTTGCTTTCAACATTTTCGACATCATCGAGCATGGACGTGTGTTGTTGAATTGTCAGGTACCTTCTGTGCCAAAAATTATAAATCGTTTACGAAACAGCATACCTGACCACAAAAATTCATTTGTGTAAGTCAACGGCAAAGTTTTATTTATTTTATTTTTAATCTGGCAGTTGTCGAAGACATACTACATGTGAAAATAGAGAAAATCTCAATCGGTGTTTGCGTCATTGGCAAGTTGAATGTCGAGTGTTCCAAACGGGAACCAAATTATTTCCTGTTGCCCTTCGAAAATTGTAATGCATCCGCGGTGGGGCCTTTATGGGGATCATTGCCATTAGCGGTCACCGCTCGCAAGTGGTGACCGTGCTTCAAGATATTGCTTTTCTGTATATTTGATATTTGGTTTATGTATTGCTTGGGAATAGTATTCTCATAGTCGTGGTTTCTGCCAGTCGCTATTGTTACGTCCGTTTCCGCTCAGTATTCTACAACAATGGAGTTAGTGAGACGTTCTTAGCTGAGCTTCCAATATCCAGAAATACTGAAGTTGTACATCATTTCTAAGTAACTGTACGTTAAACAAATTAATGTACGGATTCCACACCTCACACTTCCGTGTCTGCTAATCGTTTCACACCAGTAGTCTTAAGTGGGAGATCCAATATGACGAATGAGCGATTGGCGGCAAAACCTCTGCTAGAGGATACCTACTATTTAAATTAAGAAACTCATTCAGAATAAATTTCTGAAGATTATTAATTTTCACTACATTGTATGATCGAAAAACTCACAGTGCCTACTGTATAAAAAAGGAATATGTATCACAATGCAACCTCCACTACTGTGTGCTAGAATTCTATACGCGCATTGATCTGGCAAGTAGTTTCCGACATCCTCCAGAACAGTGCTTCTCAAGATGGCGACCCGGTAAGTCGTAGCACCCGGTACTCTGTCCTCCGGAATGTTTTGTGGTATGGAATCGTAAGAATTCTAAACAGATATAATACTCGACTAACACCTTCAACGTTTTCTCGAGCCGTAACTATGCCTCAGGAACAACGTCACTATAGGGCAGTGGGGCAAAGTTTGCATCACGACGGGTAGGTGGGGCGTGAAGTGTCGTAGTCCGAAACTGATTACATAATAACTTTTTTTTTTAAATGCATCTCGTGTTTAGTTAAGTGGTTACAGTTCCTCATTCAGCGCGGATCTTGTGACCACAGAGCGTAAACCCACGTCAAATATGTATTACTCAGTGAGGCACACGTCAGTGTTATACTGTCCGCTATACCAGATACCACAACTTCTTGGTATGTAGTATCGCGCCAGATACAGTGGTGTTGATTTCTTACCTACATACTTAACAGTCTTGTGTTTTCCCAACGTCGTCAAAGATGGATAACTCCTTTGATTTTGCACATTAAAATTTATAACCTGTAACTTAACGACATTTATGAAATGTTTATTTAACCTACCACATCGAACTTGTGAACCTCCTAATGTATAACGCGTGTGTTGCCATACCGCATTTGTTCGTACATCAGCTTACCTGTGTATCTTCTTTCTGCTCTTTTACGTTGCAAGGTTATGTACATAATGGTTGAAAATGAGTGGATCGTCTTACTGCAGTAGGCTCCGACCACGGAATTTAAGTTGTGCCAGGGGACTGTGCTCGAGCCTTCACAGGTTAGGTCGCCGCTCCTCAGTGAAAAACGACCGTGGCACTTGTGCAGTCAAGGTGGCAGAGGATGTATTTGTGACTAATGTATGATAACGAAACACAGTGTAATATCCTCTGTATTGTTAGGAACAACATATTTCCGTGGAAAGAGTACCCGTCTAACTGCATTTAAAAACACTTCAGCTCAGATCCACTATCGCGACTGGGCAGTTTCAACTTGCTACGTGTCTTAGTCGCCTGCCTTCGAATCACAGACATTTACTACCAGGTTGGTATAATCCTGATTGCCGCTAAAATATATCAAGACGTTCTCTCACATGGAAAGGCGGCCAATTACCAAAGGAAAACTGCAAGTGCGCACATAGGTTGTTGAAATTTAACCTGCTATGAAACTCTCTTGTGAAAAGCAGATGTCGCTGTGTATTGATAATTTTCTGGAGCTAGGAAGGCGAATATATGTAAAAAATAATAATGCTTGTGTCATGCATCTGTTCACATACTGCCTATATAAGTGACCTTCGTATTTCTTTTTACGAAATTCTGGTGCATCATCTGAAGAGATTTTGCACAAAGTTTTCATTGCCAATTAAATCGATCCATCTGTCATTGGAAATTTGTTTGGAGTCTCGAAGCACGTTTTTATTTGTGTGGGTATGTTGAAAACAAAAACGTCAGGGTTTCGGTTTTATGTTAACCAACAAAAACTGCCCGAAAAACGTTTTTTTTTTGGTGTGCGTTGTCGTCCCAAACAGTTAATTTATTTATTTGTGTTAAGGGCAAAACTGAAATTGTAACGACTCATCTTTATCTTTGTATGTTGCAAACATTGACATAGCGCAGTTCGAAAACTGTAATTTTTCCGTAAACGCGGAATAATAAAAACTACATTCTACTAAGTTGTTACTGTAACAGCGGGCACACGTGAATCTCAGTTGATGCGAGTTATTTTATGTGGGTTTGCATCGTCGTAAAAATAGTAATTTCTACAAGAATGATTTGGATATGTTATGAAAGTGCAATATATAAAAGTTCATAAACAGTTAACAATTAATTTAGTATGTGATCGATTAACCTTGTTCAGTGGTGTCAGGTTTCATGAGCATTCTGTATTTGTTCTTATCACGGTCGCATTCAGACATAGTTGCTCGGTGTTATTAAGGACTTTCCAAACCTAAAAAATAATTGACAAATAACGGGTAGATGGGTGTCTGTAAATATGTTACTAATTTTTTAAACTAAATGCTGACAATTAGACTTGTACTGGTTTCGCAGATGGAAATTTAGAAAGTTGTATACAGTCTCCTTCCACTTTCTTTTCACAGCTTTCAAATTGGTTGTCAGGAATGGCCGTCATTAATTCAGGTCTGTAAATGGGTGAATTAGTGTTGTAAGTTCAGATGCAGGTATTATGTTAACTCAGCAAGCCTAAAAATAATATTAACTACGAAAATCTAGTAACTTAATTTCCGCTTTAACATTTGAAGTTGATAATGAAGCGCCAGGATCCAGTTGTAGTAAAGATAATACCGGGTAGCATATACTGTACTTCTACAGCGTGTAAAATTATATTTGACTGAATATATGGCTCATATATTACTCCGAAATGGCTGCGCGGTGTGGTTACGATGTTAGGAATACTGTATGCGTGCGTTCGCTTTCCCGCTAATTGTATGAAACACGCGACAGAACTCGTGCCAGTTACAGCTCTAATTTCTATTGACAGTATTTAATACGGACGACTTGTAGGCTGTGGTCATGGCTAGTATTGGTTGATACCACTTTGTAACAGTTTGTATATTGAGCCGCTCACCCGTATATCTAACAAGTCATTTTTTACACGAAAGTGTTTTGAAGGGGATCACAGCCGTTGATGGTATGTGACAACAAGCACGTGTGGGCGAAGGGACTCATGCCGGAAATACGTGGGGCGAATAATAAAACAAAATCAGTTTATATATAAATATATATTTTTTAAATAGATTTTATTGGATTAGTTTCGTGTACATGTCAAAGCAAAGCCACAAAATGCAAAATGTCGAGGAATGGGACACACTGAAGGGTGGCCGTAAGTCCTTGACGAGAATTAAATGGGGTGACCATAGCTACTCGAGAAAGCTTACCAGCCGTCGGCAACGTCCGTCATGTGTCCCCTTACGCGAAAAATTCGGGTTCTCTCCATCCGTAAATTCTCTACGACCACCTCGGAAGCCCACCATTACAGTCGCCGTTCTTAATTAGGCGGAAATCTGTAAATCGGTGCGTATAGCAAACGTTCAGTAATTGCAGCCGTATAAACTATACTCCAGTGTCCAAGTTCCTAAGTAGACATGCCTAGTTGGTCGTTTACCAAACTAGCGCCATTGGCGTATTTTAAAATTGCACGCAAAAAACCAGTTATTTAAGCTCTGCAGAATAACTGCCAGATATCTTTGGTTTAGCTTGTAGTTCTGTTTAACACGAGTGTCAGTTGCTTCCAATTTGCGTACTTCTTGTATACTTCTCATTCAGCGTATCTTAAAGGTGAATTTTGTTCGAACTGTGTAAGGTTTTTAACAGCTTAGCGACTCTAATTATAATCAGCTGGTGTTTCAGTGTTCTTGCGATATCATGGTGATTTTATTTTCCTACACAGCACTTCTTCGTATTATTTAGTATTTGTATTGTAAAATAGAGAGTCAAAATTTACGCGTGGGAAAAATTTTACCGTTCCGGTAGTTCCTGCTGTAATTTCTAACTTTTGTTTTTTGAAAAGGATAGAAAAAAAGTATTCGCCTAGGGTGCGATAGAACTGAAATACTTATCATCCTTGCCACTTCGTGAAATACATAAGATAAACTGCGAAACACTTCTGTAAAATATTGTTACGGCAATTTTATACACTTACAAACCTGTTACAAATATTTTTGTTAACCCAAATAAGTTTTTATTATACAGTATTGTAGAATATACTGTGGCCATTAAGGGCTCAGCTTGACTAGGGCATGAAAGGTGCTGCAGAGGTTTGGTAGAAAACACGTGATTCATAAACGGTTGGATATTTTGCAGTGGTATGTAGACACGAAAAGCCTTTAAGCAACGTTTCTTGCCGAAAGACAAGTTTCAAGTGCTTATTTAAACTCCAAGAATTATTTTTTTTTGCGTGAAAGTCGCTAAAAATGCGTGTTTTCAGAATCAGTTTTAGCTGCTGAATTTTCTACACAGAAACTTAAAAGTTGTATTTATAGTTTATTCGCGGTTTATTCGCACTTTTTGAATGCAACCTTTGAAAAATCACCTCATGTATGATGTGTTTGGTTGTTTCCTAAGTATGTCATGTATCACATACGTTTTATAATTCTTTTAACATAAAGTAGATACCTTATTTTTGGTTAAACTTAAATGTTATTTATAAATTATATTTCATTCATAATCAATATGAATAAAAGCAGTGAGAAAGTGCGTGTGTTGTTAACGCCTAGTAAGACATATTCTCATGCAAAATATTATTACACTGAGTGCGCACGAGTGCGGTGCGTTGTTCGTTTGGTATAATTTTCTAAGCTTTGTTTGCATGAGGCGGAGGAATATCTTGAAAGTAGAACTTTAGCAGTGCTTCAGAAAAGTGTTACGTAACCGTGAATGAACTATAGACACCTATGATACTTTCATATTTATTAGCGTAGCATAAGACTGCAGGGTGATCGCTTTATCACGATCAGGCTAGTGCCGAAGGAACGACTACACTACACTCCAGTTGAACGCCTTGCGTGTAGAGGCGACGAGGCAAATGGTGAGTGAGCAAGAGTCGACTTTAGAGCCCACACGTTTCGAGGCCTCGAATACGCAAAATATGCATTCACTTCACACTTTATNTGCCGAAGGAACGACTACACTACACTCCAGTTGAACGCCTTGCGTGTAGAGGCGACGAGGCAAGTGGTGAGGGAGCAAGAGTCGACTTTAGAGCCCACACGTTTCGAGGCCTCGAATACGCAAAATATGCATTCACTTCACACTTTANGGAGCAAGAGTCGACTTTAGAGCCCACACGTTTCGAGGCCTCGAATACGCAAAATATGCATTCACTTCACACTTTATGTGGCGTAAATTGCATAAATTGAGGAGTTTGCTTGAAGAAAGGCTATAGTATGCTAAGGCATGTCTTCATCAAACATTCTATCGTGTTCCTTATTGCCCATAGATAACACACACAATCAGGCATCAATAGCTCGGTTCTTCTCCAAATTATAATTTTTTTTCTGTACCTACGTTAATGTTTTTTAAATACATTTTTTTAAATCCTTGCCTTCGTTTATTACAAATAATAGTGGTACCTTTAATGTAATTACTATTAGTAGGTATTGTGTTTCAAGAGAAAACCATATCATATATGTTTTTGTTGCAAACAATGAAAGTCTCCGAAACCTTAACCTTCCATCATCTTGAATATTATTTTCTTACTAAGGCCTTTCTTCTGGCCAATTCCTCATTTATCTGTAGTAATTGACGTGCCAGAAAAATAAAAACGCAGTTTCTGTCACATTTCTATATTGCATCTTTGCTCTTCTTTGCAGTTTCTGCAGAAAATCCAGGATAATGCTGGGACGTTTCCGAAGAACATTGTCGCTTTGTTACGTTAAACTCTTTTGGACCATGATGTTTGGCGAATGCCGAGATGTCACGGTCGTGCAACAGAAGCGCGGATGGTTAGAGGTTTTCCCTAGGCATAACGTAGAATTTGAGCATAGAAACGGAAGTCGAATAGTTCCGAGCTCACTGTAATCAGTTATCGACGTCACTATCCCTTGTGGTCATAAGCGCTCGATGTAAAATGCAGATAAGTTAAGCCGTGCAGTCATCTTAACAGACGTGGATATTTTGTTTGGGGAATTAGTAAGACACTGACTTCCGTAATGAGAGTTACCAGCTTACATCTGGGTACGATTGGAAATAAGTGTTTAGTGCATTAGGGATGACCCCTTAGGTGTTAAGTCATTTAGTACGACGCGTTCCTTGAAGTTTGACTGCATTACCATATGTTAGCTTTGCAAATACAGTGTTCCATGGACATAAAACTTAAATGAAATGTACCAATACATCTGTTTGCCATACTTTTAGCCATAATTTACGAGTTACCCGGTGCGTCGAAATAATTTTTTGAAATTATTAACTTTGAAGAGTTAGGTGAAATTACTTGTACAACAAGGAGAATGTTAACCGCGTTCGCACTTAGGAACGTTTGCTTATTTTGATGATGGATTTAATAAATAGTAACAATTAAAGCCACTCGTCTGCATTGCATTGCATTGCATTGCATTATATTTCGTACAATAAATAAAATAATATCACAGTTTACTGAACACTTTTAAAATCTATGCTTAAATCCTTCTTTCAGTCCATTATGTAGCCTTCCTCTAGAAGGAAAATAAATGGTGCCATAGGATCCATGCTTCTCTCAAGCGACACAGTAGTACGTTAGAACCATAAACATGCATGCTTTATACAATGTTTTCAAACGTATAAGGGAAATCAAGCCAATTTCATTAACTATGTACTTACAGCTACCTATTTCAATGACACTTTTTTTGTAATAACGGAAAAAAGGAAAACTGTTACGTGCAGGGTATTTCTCGAAGTTTTGATTTCAAAGGAGATAATTTAACTGTGAATGATCAGAACTTGAATATGTAACAGAAAAGTGTGATTTAAATTGTTTATAAATTTGTTTCCATTTTCGTAATATGTATGTTTTGGAAAATCTGAGATGAATTCAAGGCAAAAATAAAAAAAATATTTCTTTATTAAGTGTATTTAACGTAGTCACCGAGCGAGGCGGCGCAGTGGTTNTCAAGGCAAAAATAAAAAAAATATTTCTTTATTAAGTGTATTTAACGTAGTCACCGAGCGAGGCGGCGCAGTGGTTCGACTTTCTCGACTCGCATTCGGGAGGACTGGAGTTCGAATCCTAGCCCGGCCATCCTGATTTCTGTTCCCGANTTTCGACTTTCTCGACTCGCATTCGGGAGGACTGGAGTTCGAATCCTAGCCCGGCCATCCTGATTTCGGTTCCCGAAATCACTCCAGGAGAATGCAGGGATGATTCCTTAACAATGACCATGGCCGATTCCTTCCCATTCCTTTCCCAATCTCTATTCCCTGAGCAACCTGCTCCGTCTCTAATGACCTCGCTGTCGGCGAGACGTTACGCCCAACTACCTACCTACCTTAACGTAGTCCACGTCTTAGTGGCTTTAATTTTTACTATGTCTAATATAAAATGTAACAAAATATACGTAGTTTTTTTTTGTGGACCACCAAACGTTATGTGTAATGTGCTAGTGTGCGACGGTATCATCAGCCGCCGTGCGTACTGGACTGCTGCAAGTTGCTGATATGGTCCTTGATTGTCCGCTTTGTCTAAGAGTGGGTCCAGGGAAAGGCAGTAAAAAAGGCGAAATACACCAGTAATTTATTATCGCGTCAGTGCAGTGCTTTTCAGATATGCCACTTTAACTTTCGGATACGTAATTCGCGTTTATTTGTACTTATGTTATGCAAATGTACGTTTACTGTACATTAGTTTGTTGTCCCATTTTTCCTTGTTGTCTAAGGAAGAATCTGGCAACTACGTTGCGATCTGGCTCGCAAATTATTTTCTACTTAAGCCGATCACAGAATATTATGCTGCTTGATCCATGCTTTAGTAAGTAAACATCAGAATTCTTGAAAACTGAATGTGATGTGTAGTCATTTATTTACTATTGAGAAGAAAACTGGGTAGATTTCGCACGAGTTCTTCACAGTTAATAAACACTGTTTTATTACAGACAGTGACGAAAGGAATTTATTCCGACATGTAAGGTCGTTTCATTTACGAGTTTTATTGTAAATAATCGTACTTTAGTAAACGTGGCTAAATATTTAAACAATAAAGTTTTTTGAAGTATTAAATTTTTTAAGTTTTATTTTAAACCACTTACTTTTACTGGCAACGGTCGGCAAAGTATTAACATATTTTGACGTTGGAGTATATTGACGCATTTTTTAGTGATGTGGATATCGGTACTTTGTACTTGGACACCTCTGGGCCCGTATGTTTTTGTGGGCGAATGCGAAGCAGTACCAAAGCTGTCGCGCACCGCCAGTACAGTAGGCTAACCTTGCCGCGAATGGTTTCCGTGTAAGTAATTCGCCGCCCGACCAGTTCTTCTCGCTGTGATATTGACCACGTGACGTGTGTATGTGTGTGTGTGTGTGTGTGAAGGTGTTCGGCCAGGGGACGCGTGCAGACATCCAATTAAAGCGGGAGGCTCCACGAGGCTGCCCAATCAGGGCGGATGTTTTATAGGCCCCTCGCTCGAAGTAGCAGTTCCAGATTGCCGAGTTTTGAACATTCAATTAGCTGCGACGTGTAAAACGAGAATTGAATTACGGGCCTCTTTTGGCACCGCCCCTCTTGGTGGAACTCGTTATAAATTTTTATTCAAATAAAAACAGTAGATGCAGAGCCTCCACAAATGAAGTTACTTTTTTAATGTTGGGGAAAGAAAAAATATCGCCCGACAGTTTTACAGAACTTATAATTTTTATATGTAGTGTTTGGTAACGCCTTTTAATGAAGTGTGTGCAGCTGAATTTTAGACGATCGAGGGCAACTGTTTGAAAATCAAAGTAAATTTTCTTAGTTTTAATATGAAACGAAGTGGTTGGGTGTGTACAATAATATTGATAAACACTCTTATTTGTCTTAACGTTTTGAATTTCCATGGAAACATCTGCGCATTTTTACTGGAAAAAGGTTTTAGTATGAATTACAAGAGGTTGGCGCTATGCGAACCCAGCTGCTGTACCCGAGGAATAGGCATGTTTTTCTTGCCAGCGTGAAAAATGTATGAGATGATGTAACTGCGGTGGAATGGAGACATTCGAGTAAACCGAAGCACCCCAAGCAACACGACAGAAGTGTTTACCTCCCTACTTTTATAAAAATTTACGCATGGAAAATTGTTTACTCCGTATGTAGGCCTAAGGTCAAACAGGGGACCTAAATATTGGAGGGTTGTTGCCGATTGAACCGAACCAGTGGTGGCTTTGAGGTATCGTAATTAAATCTAATTTATTTTTATATAACACCAACTACTTTCGTCAGTATTTTGCAGCAGGATATTTGTTTAAATTTATTATTAAAGATAGTTAGAGACTGAAAAATTTCGCGAAATAATTTTAGGACAAGCTAGACTTCTAACCCATGTACGTTTCTGTTAAATTTGCGATTAGATCACAATTTATTAAATACGTCCAAGTGAACTCTGAGCCAATAACAGACCTCCAATGAAACAGGCACCGAATCCCGTGCCACCTGGTTTGAGACAATGCTGGCTACACACTGGNTGAGGCTCGAAAATTCGTAGGATCGTGAAGTCTAACCTACACACTGTAATAACATTTTGTGTTTTTTTACTAAGAAATTGTTTGTAATTTTACAAATGCTTGTGACAGTACAAATATTTATCTTGTAAAACTACTCGTTTGTAAAACTACAAGGACCGTGTTTGTAACAGACCTTAAGAAATGTTTGTACTATACTGACCCATATCCACGAGCTTCAGCAAAATGGCGGACACTCAACAACGTAAAACCGCATATAGCTGTTTGTGCTAAAACTATGGGTGATGTTATGTATAGTTGCGTGCAAAAATAAATTTATTGCAATTTTGAATAATGTGAAACACTTAAAACAACTCAAATAATCATAATAAAACGACAATTTCAATAAACGTCACCTTATTACTCCTTAACTGTTCATATTTCGTAGCTAAACTGAAATCTTAAATCAGTTCTCAAGACCTCGTTGTTAAGAGCCGTCCAAAGCTCTCAACTCAACAACAGAACTCTTAAAATGAAATAAACGTATTCTTCTTAATCAAATAACTTCCATAATGTTTTGTAGGTACTTGGAGCTATATTTACTATAAAAATAAGTATTACTCATGTTAGTTAACTTGGTCTTGTGGTTAAAGGTGCGTGCTGATAATACAAGGGGAGTGGGTTCTAGTCCCCGTTCTGGCAAAGCTTATTATTTTTTTAAATTATGTAGTTAAATATTTTTTCTAGTAATTATTTGTTATTAATTCATCACATTGGTTTTCTAGAAGAAAACAATATTATATGTACAGTTCTCAATAATGTAAGTTGTAATACAATGCCATCATTTGTAATATTACAAATATATGTTTTGCAGATTTTAGAAGGAAACTGTTTGTTGTTTTAGAAATGATTTTCTTGGCAACTGGGTTTCCAAGGATTTTCTTGTAAAACTACAAAAATTTATTTAGAGTACAGGTAGTTTAAAACGCGAAATTTTCCTGTCCTTGCATACAGTGCACGTGTTGTCACTTTGTCTTAAGCATGTCTAATTTTTAATCTCATGGTTGTCAAGAATTTGAAATGCCGTCTGTTAGGTACCTTCCAAGGTAAATCATTGTCGTTTTTCCTGCCAATTGCTTTCGTATGGCCAATTTTAAGTCTCGCTTTCAATGTGAAAATTTTTTTTTAGTTTTCACGTCCAACGAATGATGAGTGGCCTCGACCTGCTGTCATTCCTAGATCTACAAGCATTTGACCCGAGATGCTGTTACAGTAATTTTTGTTACAGCCCGAAGACCGTGAGTTACGACTGTGAAACCGAGTTCATTATTATGAAATAGCTTGTAAATATGTTCTTTTAAGATATATCGTAAATACAACACCAACAGGACGTGGATTGGAATTTAAAGTTACATTTATGCTTTGTGGAACTACGTGTGTTGAAAGTCATGATCACATATCTGCGTGACTCTTGAGGTAGGGAGTTTGTGACATAAAAAGATTTTCTCTGCAGTAAACACACGGGACAAACAATACAAAATACCCTGCTTGCCTTATTAGTGCGGTGTAACTTACTGAAGCCACGCACGATTGCATGGCAAAGCCAGGATGATGCATATTATATTTTCGACAACAAATCATCCAATTACGGTACAAAATTCCCCCCGTCACAGGAATCATTAATTCATATTTGGGCACCTCGAAGTGAACTCTTGGATTCTACAAAACAGAGGTGGAACAAGTTTACTGGTAAGTAATTAATTTTGCAGATATTATGCGCCCTCAATCTAGTCTCGCAATTAAATAAACATCAATACTCACTCCGTTGTTTGAAGTACAATTTTGGCTTCTCTCCGAATTTTTGCCCCTCCCCCTCCACAAGTGTTTCCAAAAATCGCTAGAGTATCATAATATAAATTTCCACCTTTTGTTTACCGGTATTTAAATTGTAATCATTTGTAATATTTATACACGTTTTTCTAATTATGTGCGTAAATAGGAAATGAGAAGCTAGAAAAATTATTCTAAAATGTGTTATTACGTATATATCGAATTAATTGTTCGTTAGGTGGCATTTTCTTTACTTCAGTAAAATATTAATAAATAAAGAACAATTAAGGAGGAATTGTGTAATATTTACATCTCTTTGTGAATACTAACAGTGCAAGATACTAAAAATTAAATGGAAGTTTTTTGTTTTGGCCCTAATCTTCCATCTCTGGGGTTCGCGGTTCAATTTCAGGCCTGGCAGGCAGGAATTTTCAGGAGAGAGTTCTCGTATGGCGAAAATGCGTTTGCGGCTTTTATTAGGGCACTTCCGTTTCTTTTCAAGTCTTTATGTCCTCATATTTTCTCTTATCTCGTCCATTTTTCGGGTTTTGGTTCGAACGTCAGCTCTGTCCCGGGTACGGCAGCTGACTCCATTGAACGTCAGAGTTATCATCCACGTTAACCGCGAAGGCGAAAACAGTGCGTGGATTGACTGTTTGTTACTTTCTTTTTTATTCGTATATAGGCTGTTTACGATTAGTCGAGCACTTTTGAAATAATTCTTTGAAAATTATCACTGCTCCTACGTACATACTGCACTGACTGGCATGCAGCCTGTATAGTTGATAACAACGGAAGAAAAGTAATCCCATGTCTAAACGTTAAATTAGAAGTTTTAGATAAACATTTGTTATTACTCAAATTATATTTTTTGCTTTCCCTTTTTTATGCATTTAGGTGTAATAATTAGAACATTTGTGGACTATATACTTCGTCTAAAAATATAACAGTTTTACTTGATCGATGTAAGAATAAGTTACCAGGCTCTTGGAAATGTTAATTGTACGTATGGTGGAAGAATACACAATTTGCATACAAGTAGAGACCAGGCAGGGATTTCAAAAGTGTTAAGTTTACCTTAAACAGCCTACACATAGAACCATTACGTATGACTTTAAATGTATTTGTAAGCCACGAGGATTGCATGTAGCTTTTTGACGGGCTGCTTCGTTAGAGGCCCTTGTGCTTGCTCATAACATTTTTTTTTCTAAGCAGTACCTTAGATTGATTGGCTGTAACATGGAAAAAAAGTTCCCTTTTCCCCGGGAGGGGTTAACACTTCCAGGAACTGCACAGACATACGCCTCCTGTACGGCTGAAAACCATCCTGGTAAAATCATCATTACCCAGTGCATCCCGTCGAGCTCGAACTCGCGATCTCTTGAAGTAGACGGGGNGGGGGAGGGCTCAGCTCGGGATCACGCGAGTTCATCTCGTATACGAGACGTCTCCCACACTGCGCAACGTATACAAAACAGCTATCGTAGACTCCAACCACCCACGTACGACTCGCAGACTTCTCCCTTGTACGAGAGAAGTGGCGTGCGAGTGTAGAAGGGTTTTGTTGTATCATGTTTCTGCACGTGAAACTAGCTAGAAAAAAAATTATTGTGCACAACAGTCACTCACATGTCGCGCTTGAAGTTTCTGCTAACAGTTACTCGCGTTTTAACCAGGGTTTTGTTGGAAAACGCAGCGGTTGACATGAATAAAACAACAAATTTTGGAATTCGTGAAAATTTAGTATGACTTTTTCTTAATGAAAATGTATATTTCCTGTAGTTAAATATATATTTCCTGTAATTTGTTATGGAATCTGTCAATTGTTTCCCGAGAAATTACACAAAAACGTAATAATTCATGTAGTCCTATTTTACAAAATGGCGGGTAAAATGTCCTTTTTGGCTTATTGAATGTTTGTAATAGATACTGTCAGCATATAAAATTGAGCTGGAATTGGTTAAATGGTATGTTAGTTATACAAAATAAACCTAAAATATTTGTATGACCGCCCTTTTGAAAATAAGTGTGTAATAAAGTTAATTTACTTATTTACTTGGCATATTTGAAGAAAATTGGTTTTGTAGTTTTTGAGATATAACGTAATATATTTATTTTTTCATGTGCCGCTATCTTACAAAATGGCGGACCAACAATATTCACTTCTGAATTTAATGCTTACAACTTGCGCTGTCAGCACACAAAATTTGCTTAAAATCGGTTGCATTGTCTCCGAGATATGACTTAGCGCCCTACATTTTAAAATGGCCGCAATTTTTAAATAAAGTGTCCGACGTGGTCCAAAACTATATAAGTTTTGTGTCCTTATTTAGTACTATATGTTTACCGAGTTTGGTAATATTCGGTTCACGCGTTCAAAATTTGAAACTTGTAACAGTGCGTAGGGAGGGGAGGGGGGAGGGGGCACATGAACACACACACACAGGAAAGTGATCTTATAAGCCTTTCTTTCCTTCGGAAAGTAGGCTAAAAAGGCATGCAACAAAAGATAAAAAAGAAAAAACTTTTCCTTCTGAGGTTTTTTTGAACCGGCGTAACCTAAAATACCAAGCCCTCGCGCTAACCATAGTTAACTATTAGAACTGTGCCGCAAGGATAGCATTAAAAATGTGTACTTACACACACATGCAAATTAATTTTTAACTTACGCGTGCAATGGTCAATTAAATTTTTTTACTTCGTACTGTAATTTCGATTATCTTTATACAGTACAGTTAATAATTCCGTAAACTCTTTTATTTCCACGGGATCTCCAGTTTAGTATCCACCGTGTTTTTTTTTTTTTTTTTTACACGCTCTTTGTATACGAATAGTCTTCTCGCACGGTGCATACGCGAGAAGGGTGCCCACTCGTACGGTCAGAGCCTGCCGTTTTCCGAAATCATTCCGTGTTAAGGTCACGTGATCGAACCATTGTATAAAAGTGCGTACTAAGAAAACAAATTTTATTTTCTTTTTTCATAAAAGAAAGTTTGTTTGCAGCAACCAAATTAATTGTCGGTATAGGGGCACTAAAATATTTTGTTGCTGAAACCAAATTATTTTCTTGTTCTTATTCTTTGGTCGCCCCAAACTGTAAGATTTAGTTCGTGCAAATGAAGATTTGTTTGGCTCCACGTGCATTAAAACAGTTTCGGTTATTATATAAAACAGAGAGCCTGGCCGAGATTCGAACCCAGATCGTTTGCGCCCCAGCACTACGGCGTACCAACCCAGTTACTTTGACTTCTTATGAAGTGGGAATGTTGAAATACCAGACAAAGTACGTAAAGATATTTCAAATTTAACAGCTTTACTTCTTAGTTTCCTGTGAACTTTTTTTATGAGGACTTTTATACAATTATTAAGAATGAATAAACGTATTTACAAATACTGTTGCTATTCCTAATTGTCGCAAAAATTACACACAAACATCGAGCTGTATTTTCGAGCGAAGGCAATCAAATGAGTGGCAAAGGGTGTATGCAGTTGATTAAAGTAAGTATTTTATTGACAGTCTAGTTTTTCTGTAGCCCAACACAGAGGTTTTGTTTACTCAACAAAATATGTTGTTGGGGGCTACTAAATATACGTTTGTCCCTTACAAGTAAGTATTTTTCGGCTGTAACAAAACTTTCTCTCAGTGCAAAGTTCCCGGTGGAATCGGCGCTTTCCTCACCAAACCTCCCCTCCTGGTGGCCGATACCTATTAAAAGGTCATACCAGGAGCGCTTCTTTCTACTGTACTTTAACTCCCACAAACAAAAGCTAGATCGGCTCTTTTGTTTCGCAGGGCGCCACCTGGAACTTTGAATTTTGAGTCCGTCATACTGGTCCGAAAATAATTTAAATTACAAAAGCTAAATACTTACACATGGCATTTATACACTACCGCGCTCGCGCTTGTCCTGTAAACGAAAAATTAAGTATGACGGCATCCCTTAGTACATTCTCGGCCCAGTGCCACTCAGTGCAGGTCGATCTCAGACCCCCAGGTGCAGCGTTGACGTAGGGGTCTGGGCGCTCGCCTCCCACCAAAGCGATCCGGGTTCGATTCCCGGCGGGTTCACTCCCTGATTTTCACGCGTGGGAATCGTACTGGACGATGCCGCTTGCCGGCGGGTTTTCTCGGGGCGCTCCTGTACTTCCTGCCCTTGCATTCCAGCGCCGCTCCATCCTAGGATCTCATTTTATGTCATGTCCGGGGACGACGGGCACCTACGGGTCCCAGCTCGAAAGCTCGTCATTAGGAGGGTGTCGCCTCGCCCTTTGGTGCACTCCCGACACGAAAATTTATTTATTTCAGACCCCCGGAGAGTCGAGCAACGCATATCCCCGACGACCCCGCCGCCGAAGCGTCTTTTTTTTTTGCCCTCGCGTGATCTCGTCGCATGCTGCGCGGCCGGCCGTGTCGTCACGCCTTGGGGCCCAAGGTCCTTTTTGATCTCGCCGACACGCTACCGGCACCGGCCGCGGAGGTGACGTGATTTGTCTTAATTGATTATTAGAGGCGCCCGCCTCGAGCCCAGGACGGGTCCCAGAATGCGGCCAGGTGAATTAAGTACCGGCGGGAACCGGTGCAGAGTTGGCCTACATGCGAGCTTACACCCTAAACATGAGGTAGGCCGATTTTAGTTTTCTGCGCATTGCGCCAAAATTGACTCTCATCACCCGTACGTTGTTTAGAACTGAGTTGAGCTCAGCGGTTTTGGTGAGTGCTTAAAACCCCTGTCGCACTGTCAAATGTTTCCGTCATAATGCTTCCAATAGGTTTGGTCAAATGAAGTTGGACAGTTGTGACTTCATAAATGTCGTCGTATTGACGCAATGAAAAGGAATTTCGTTTAACATTGATTCCCCATTTGAAGTTCGCCGCTGCCGGTGAATGTGCAATGTGAGGAATGGTGTGGTGGCGAAATGCAAGGGCCGGGAAACGGGAATGCCTCGAGAAAACCCACCGACCAACGGTAACGTCAGCCACGTTTTGTACGTGTTCCCTTACGTTTGAATTTTCAACAGACCGACCCTTCTGTATGAATAAAATACTTTGACTAACTTGAATACATCCTATTTGCATTAAAATATGGTAAGAGGAAGCCCACAAACATCCTTATATAAACAGTGATATAAACTCAAATTTTATCCACGCCATTTTTGATAATACTTTTGGCAGAAAATCAGACCAATGTTGGAACAGAATATTGAGTTAACGCGCGCAGTTAGCATGCGCATTCTACCTCATTTGTCTCTTACGCTTGCAAGGTCTGTTTTGTGTATCGTCTCTGTGGTTCGCTGTTACTTGGGTAGTTTTTAAGCCAACCTTCGAATAATAATCCCTGCCCGCAACTCAATATAATTTAACGCATGCATTTTTGCATTAGCCTAATGTTGGCAACAAGGCGTGAAAAGTTATTTGTTATTCGAAACTACGCATGCTACTGTGTCAACACTTTATGATAGGCTCCCAGTAAAACCTGTGGTGATGTCGGGAAAATAGTCATAAGGTTGCCTTAAAAGTTAGTCTTTTTTATTTGCGCTGGCACTGCATTTATTTCACTTTGTTTTATACACATAAGAGCAAGAATTGGCATGTTACAATCAGATTTGCGCTCTTAATAACTTCACAATTTAATTTGCCTGATGCGCATTTTGTGGGAGAATACAATTGGGCAAAAAAGGTAGCTCCTGAGCAGAACTTTCAGAAGTGCTTATTTAATCCGAACAGTTATAGTAATGTTTGTTTCTGTTTTCGCCCAGCTTTCCCAGCCAATCGTTAATTTTTGCTATTAGAAACCTGATATATGCGTGTGTATACACTTTGCGGAAAATTCAAATACTTGATAATGAAGCATACTTTTCTAAACAGACTGGTTGTTTGATCTTATAGCTCTGTGAATTAAGAGTAACGTGATCAATAGAACCGCGTATGTAATCGTGATTCAGTTCCGCTTGAAAATAGAATATCCCGTCGTGAAGTTTAGTCGCGCTTGGTTTCCAAAATGTTGACATATTAGTGTGTTTGGAATTTTTTAGGCTTCGTTTTATGCGTACATTACTTGGTAATAATCAAAATGTTAATTGACACGTTTTTATCGTACCCACTACTTTTTCAGGCACCCCCGACACATTGTAATAAAAGTAGTCTAATTGGACGGTAGAGTTACAACGAATATCTAAGACCACCTGTTTTTCGCGAAAAGATTTACGCGAATGCTAGACGTCAGTATCCTTTGTGCACACTTGCAGTCTTCATTTGGCTAATGGCCGCTCGGCTTTGTGTGAAGAGCCTGTTAGATGAGTGAGCCAATCAGAATCAAGGTTCTCCGATACTAACTGTGCGTGATTTGCGGGCAGACAGATAATACGCGTAACAATTAAAATGATCCAATCACCAAAGTGGTTCTGAACTGAAGTGTTTTGGAGCAGAACTTGTCCTGAAATATTTTCGCGGAATACCGAATAACAAATCGCAACGGAGCTGTATGATACGCAGATACGTGTCTGAAAAATAACCAAATTATATTGTATGACTTGAATTGTCTACATGTTCACCCGTCGTGTTTTATATTAATTTTTACGGAACATTCTAACAGAAACATGCAGTAGGTAAAAAAAAAAAATAATATTTGTAGGTATTAACTCATAGGTACGAGAGAGTTTATCAAAGAAATGCATTCTTATAACAAATAGCTAAACTTTAATGTCTCCCATGAACAATGATACACTTCAACTCGTGCCATTTTCCCTGTGTATCACGGATAAGTGATTAGGTTAGGGGATTAAATTCAGCAGGTGAGTGGCGAAAAAACCTTCAAACGGGAAAATCGGCTCTCAAAACCTTGTTGTTAAGAACCGCCCAAATCTCTCTCAACTGTTCACTAATTCTAACGGGAAAGCAACGAGTCCCCTCTGTTGGAAAATATTGGAAGCTGCATGTGCTTCACATCCCAGCGTGTCTGTAATACAAACTGCGATGCATTCTTTAAAGGTGGTATATTAGGCATCCAATATAAAGTCAGATATCATTAGGCAAAACTCTTGGAAAAAGACATAACGGTTTCATAGACTGGTTAAAGTATACATTTCTGACTGAATCTAATCTTTTATAGAAGCTGATTAATATAACAAATTACTGACTAAATATCATTTACATAAAGTACCACTTGAGCACTGTTCGAGGGCACTTCAAATTTCTGGGAGAATAATTATCTTGGACCATTTAACGCATGTGAATCAGATGTTTTATGTAAGAAGTACCTAATCTTCATGGATATGTTAGTGTAATTTCCTAATGAAAGCATTTCCCTGATTTAGAGTTTGCTCTCTCTCTCTCTCTNATCTTCATGGATATGTTAGTGTAATTTCCTAATGAAAGCATTTCCCTGATTTAGAGTTTGCTCTCTCTCTCTCTCTCTTAACATCTCGGAGATTCGTGAACTGGTTTTAATGAAATTTTACGTTTACGTGTCCATTANTCTCTCTCTCTCTCTCTTAACATCTCGGAGATTCGTGAACTGGTTTTAATGAAATTTTACGTTTACGTGTCCATTAAAATCTAATTAAATGTTTCTGATTTTTAGTGAAAATTAGTTGACAACCGCTAGCGTTTTAGTAATGTTCTAAATTATATCATTCGCAGTAAGTGATCAAGATTAAAAAATTCTTCCTATGAAAGACAATTTACTTTACTAGTCTCGACATATTAAAAATAAAAACAGATTTTTAAAAAGTGATGTGACCATTTCTACGTAATCAATAAAAAATATTTAGGTCCATTATTTGTAGAAAAACGTGAACACTTTGCTTAAACCATACATTATATACAAGCTACGTACACGGTTGTGACGTAATTTCCTTCTTTATAATAGCTTTCATAAAAGCGCTTTCTGAGATATCGAGAACCTCGGGAAGCTTACTAGAAAATTTAAGCAATGCAGTAGGATAATTCACAATACATTTCTTCTGGACCAGGCGAGTTCAGCTATATAAGTCGCGGGGTGTGTCTGTGTAGAAAATCTGGAGTCATGTACAGGCATTAGCGCCAGGTGTGTGGTACCATCAGAACGTCGGGCGACGACGCAGTGACCAGCGAGTGTAGTCTGCGAGCTTCGGGAGAGTAGAGATAGACACAGAGACAGAGAGAGGATGCGTGAGTGGCAGACATTTGGAATGACGTAGATTTTTGTCACTGGACATTTTGAGCATGTACGTGTAAGTAATAAGTGAGCATTAAGTGAATGTAGCTGGTATAAAGACATGGTAAGGACCTTCAAAATTGAGACTAGCATTAAATATTGCGCTCACTGATAAGAATATTAAACGTTAATAATGTAGATTAATAGTTTAATATTGTAATTAATAAATGTATATTTATAAAATCACAAATAAATTTAAAAAAATTAATTTGGTATTTTATTTTTATTAACACNTAATTAATAAATGTATATTTATAAAATCACAAATAAATTTAAAAAAATTAATTTGGTATTTTATTTTTATTAACACTATCCCTCAAGAACTAAGCATCTGCATTACTCGAACTTCGGTGTTAGGAGGCGACATCCTTCCTCAGACTTAGCTCTGTAGCAGATAGTTCCTTATCTGTCATCTTGGACTAGCAGTCGCTNTGGAGGCGACATCCTTCCTCAGACTTAGCTCTGTAGCAGATAGTTCCTTATCTGTCATCTTGGACTAGCAGTCGCTGTTTCACCATCACATGCGTGTAATCAGTTTTTGCCTCGCAATCTGACTTGTTTTTTTTATGAACAAGTTGTTGTTCTCGAGTCTTGATGCGGTGTGAGTCCAGGGACGTTCTTCTATATCTTTGTGCTGTCGTAAAAGGCAGTTACTTCGTGATTACCTTTTTTTAAAGTAAAATACTATCATTACTTCGAACGTGACTGTATTTTGACGTCTCTTTAATGTACTTTTATGAAGGTTGGCGGTAAATGAGCTTTATGAGTGGTAGTGTAGCGTAAATGGCCACCGTATTGAGTCACCTGCAAATACACTTGGGGCTAAAAAAAAAATGCGTTGTAAAATATGACCGAATCGGAAATATACGTTATATTTCCACAAAAATTAAAGTTGTATTTAATTAATTTGCTTTTGTGTAAATTATGTTTGGTATAGCTAGTTGTAACCACCATACAACCGATAGACGATTTGTTTAGCGATACCATCTCGTGATGCTCAAGATTAACTATGTCCTTCTGAAAACTCGTGTTAACCTACACCAGCAAATTAATTTTATCTGTTATATATATACAAAGTTATAGTAAGAATGAAATACAATATCGAATTGTTAATTCACTAAACTAACCTAAGTTACAGCAAGCATTCTGTAATTGTACGAATTTTTAATTCAGCAACCAGATTGTGGGTTTCAGATCACATCCTGCAGAAAATCGCAAAAACCTGTGTACCTTCACAGAGAAATCCGTAGAAACGTGTTACGGAAACAACAATTAAGAGTAATTGTCTTTATGGCAATCGTCGTCATAGAGGCGTTGATTATATTTAAGCAAGCTGAAGCTGCAGAATAGTGGCCGGGGTTGGTGAAGCGAAGAGATTTTGGCGGCTCGTAACGCCGTGGTCTTGAGAGACGATGAAGCGAGGTGAGTATGGAGCAGTGTCAGAATGAAGAGGCGGGGTAAACGGGAGATCCCCGGTAAAACCCGCGGACCAGCGGCTTCGTCCGGCACGATTTCCACATGCAAAAANCATGCAAAAATACCGGAGTGACCCGGCCGGGGATTGAACCCGGTTCGCCTTGGTGGTAGGCGAACCGGCAGCCACCGCGACCCCTGTCCCAGGTTAGTTCATCTCCTAGCGGAAGGGAGGGGACGAGGCTGGGCCTAGTTGGCCCACCTTGTGGTAGCGTTAATTGGTGGGTTAAAACGATTTTTCGCTCAGAATGTGTTTTCGGCAGCCATCGCCTCTGGGGTGCACCTCGTGGTCGTAGTTTCCCCAAGGCGGGCAGTGGCGTGTTCGTGCTTTTGGCAGCTGTTTAGTGAAACGCCACACTACCATGTGTTTGACGTGGTCATCAGTTAGGATATACTTAATTCTGCTTGAAGCGCAGATATCAATGTGTGGTGATGAGCCCCAAGAATTCGGCTCCAGGGCTTCATCTTGGGGTCGGGTGTGGCATTTTCGGCGTATCCCCGTTCCAATGCCTTACCTGGTAAGAGCCTAGTTGAGAACTACTCTTGTTTTGGTTCACAGCGCATTTCCATTGTTACCCAGTTACGCCTTATGCCAGTCGCCCATTTACTTGCCTGATTTTAATGTATGCGCTCATGTATTATTTTAACATTTTGTTGTGCATATACACATTGTAATAACAAAATTTTCATTTTCTGAAAAAAAATTATTTGTACGTTTCCAACACTTCGTAAAAATACAATAATATTCTTCGTAAAATGTAGACCTACTCTTTGTAACTTCATAGGAGTTGTATTTGTAATACACTTCTTGCCATTATAATTGCAACACCAAAAATTATGCAATGTACCCCAGCCATATTTATTGGACATAATACACAGGTGGCATGATTACTCTTGCATGTCGGTATGACGTACAGGGCACGGGGGAATCAGTACTGTGTGGTCTCACCACGGGCGGTAATAACCGCCGCTACACGACGCGCCATTGAGAGGAACAGACTTTGGATCTCCGCCTGGCGTATCTCCGTCCATGCTGCTTCGATGCGTTCCGTGGGTGTCCTGCGACAGGTCAGTTGTCGTTCGACCATGAACCTCGCGTTTTGGATGAGCGAGAGATCAATGAACGCTCCCAGCGATCCGGACTATGCGCGAGCGGGACTGGAATCCGATGACCTCATGCTGTAATTACAGGTGCTGGTCCGATATGCTGTGCGTAATGCAGTGCTGTGCCATGCGTGTGCCAAGGTGTCGCCAGAAACGGATGCGACCATCGTGGTNGATATGCTGTGCGTAATGCAGTGCTGTGCCATGCGTGTGCCAAGGTGTCGCCAGAAACGGATGCGACCATCGTGGTACTGCAAGCAGAAGCGTGATACTTTGGTGAAGACGATGGCATGTCATTCGTCCTTCCAGGCTCGATGTTCCACGCACCATTGCAGCCGCAGCAATTGACGCCTGGACAATTTGCCCTGGTGCTGCAGATGGTGACGAACGTGCGCGAGGAGACAGACTGATGTGCCACATGCCTGAAATCCCGAGCGAAATTGTTTGATGTAGAAGNGTGACGAACGTGCGCGAGGAGACAGACTGATGTGCCACATGCCTGAAATCCCGAGCGAAATTGTTTGATGTAGAAGTATGGTCCTTAATTGCAATGTGTACCAGATGCATGTCCTTGCGCCCGTTGGTGCGACGGGGCCGTTGGTTTAGGGTGCGTCACTCAGTCTGTTCCTCCTCGACTCACTGATCTCATATCCACTTCACTATTGTTGCATTTCTTCCAATGCGAGAACCAATTACGTGTTAGGATAATCCACAATTTCCCTACGGTATAGGCAGAAACCTGTTTGTATGGTTGTCGTATTCTTCGACGCGGCATGCCCACTCCGTCTGTGCACACGAGCTGCGGGGAAATACAATGCCACTACCTCACTACCTCTCAGCGGTTTTTCCTAACCTACCCTATTGCTAAGTATTAAGTGTACGTCCGAGGTAGGGACGGGAGCTAAATGCGTCTCAAGGCAAGCCTCTCACGCTTAAAGGAAGGGAATTCGTGCAAAGGAGGCATTCATCGCGGTCGAAAGGGATTGGGCAGCCATGGCTGCCTTTTGAGCCATGATTGCCTTTTTAAGTGTACCTATAGTTAACCGATAACTACGAATAGAAAGTGAAAAAAACCGGCATAGGCACCGTGGAAACCCTTTCGACAGGAAATAATTAATGATCGTTACATGCATTAATCGAAAGTGCTACAGGAGACAGATAGGTAGGGACCATGCTCTTTATTAGTGGGAAGTGAAATACCAGTAGAGAGGGGGCGGGATCTTATTTTTCCTCTGTTGTGGTTGGCTCTGATTTAACCAGAGTGGAGAGGAAACTCCACTTTGGTAGGGGAAAGGTGCATTGGTACCTCTCAGCGGCTTCCTGACCTCCACTTATATACCGCTTATCAATGTCGCCATTGGCGCACGTGCTACGCCACTCGGCTGTACAACCAATCACGTCATAGTCCTACCCTGCTGTACGCATTCCCCCAATGCGGGGTCTTTCAGGCGCGTTCTTCTTGGTGGTGAAATTTTTATTACCAGCTATGTATTCTAGAAACCGTTTTGTAATGACTAATAATGAGTTTAAGTCGCGAAGTCCAAGTTGCAAACTGTTATATTATGTGATATTTATTTATCTTAGAACAAGTAAATGTGTTTACGAACAACGCGCTATTGAGTTTTGATTTGTGGGTGGGGAGTTGAGTATTTTCTTTTAACGTTCTTTCGTGAGTAAATGACTTTATTGCCTTTTAACTTACTTTCTTAGGAAATATAAGCTTATGCGATCACACTTCTATGTGCATTTCCCCTGTTCAGTTGACTTTCTAACCAACCGAACAGACTATAACAATTGCTTGGTTTGCAATGCCAGTAACTGTGATCCTGGCGCAAAGTTCATAAAACAAGATGTTCTACAACTATTAGAAAACTTCACCTGTGGAATTGTTTAATCGACCTGCACAGGAAGAAAGTCTAATGTTGTGCTAACAGTGTTAATGTTACTACAACACAATTTTTTGTTATCTGTGAGCCATCAGTAACTAATGTTGTTTTTAATGTAATATGCTGTTAATGTGACATTAAAATAATAACACAACAACATTATATCCTTTCTGTACTGTCAATTTTAAGGTGGTGTTGAAGTTTCGCCAAAACAAATTTTGTGTTGAACTGATGTTAATATTTGGGTTTAAAATTTTCGCGTATTTTATTTGCTTTAAAAAACATTCCTATGTAAAATAAATTAAGTAATATTATTTTGTCACAAAAAGAAATATTACCAATAAAAAAAAA
>NQII01000799.1:91628-152430 GCA_002778355.1 Clitarchus hookeri | reverse complement strand
TAGGTCTCCACGGGTATCTGGAGCCATGCTGTCTGCAGTGCGTCCCACAACTGTTGAAGGGTGCGTGGCGGAGGAGACAGATGGCGAACACGACGTTGGAGGTGGCCCCACAGATGTTCAATTGGATTGAGATCGGGGCTGTTTGGGGGCCAGAGAAGAACTTTGTAGTCTTGATCTGGCTCTTGCATGCACGTGCAGACACTTCCAGCTGTATGGCAAGGCGCATAATCGTGCTGGAAGATCCCATCCTACCAAGGAAAGACAATCATAATGTACGGATGGACGTGATCGCCGAGGATGGATTCATAACCAAATCAATCAAGAGTGCCTTCCACACAGATGATGATGCCTATAGAATACCATGAGAACATTCACCACACCATAACATTGCCCCCACTGACTTGTGTTCGTCCAGCAATGGATGCAGGGTGTCGATTCTCCGACGTTTCTCGCTGGACACGTTGACGTCCATCCGTTCTATGCAGCTGAAAACGTGAATCGTTGGAGAAGGCTACCCGTCGCCAATCAGCAGCGGTACAGTCGCCATTCTGTCGAACAAATTCCAGTTGTTTTCGTCGATGCACCTGTGTTAGCATGGGTGTAGTCACCCTCCGTATACTCCGGAGCCCCATTCGCAGAAGGCTTCGCTGAACTGTTGCGGTAGACACGTGTCTTGATGCCCCCTGGTTTATTTGGACGGTGAGCTGTTCCACTGTAGCCTGTTGGCTGGCCTTCACGCACCGCCGTAGTCGACGTTCCCCTCGGTCATCATTGGCGCGTGGAGTTCGGCTGTTTGCATGAAAGTGTCATTTGTCCTTTCACGATACACCTTTACCACAGAGGCACGTGAACAGTTCACAAACGTCGCTGTTTCCGAAATGATGCCCCCTTGACCCGAAAGCCGATGATCATCCCTTTTTGCAACTCTGTTAAATCGCTTCTCTTACTCATGACATCAGGAAGCGCACTGTGTACAGCCAGCCTGTCGGTCGCTTTATATACCCGCATCTCCGGCCCACGTCACGGGCCATACGTCATGGGCTATGCGCTAGAGATGGCACTTCTAGCAGGTGGTCATAATAATGTGATTCGACTGTGTGTATATGTATATGTATGTATATATGTATGCATATATGTAAGTATTTATGCATATATATTTATGTATGCATATATGTATATATTTATGTATGCATATATGTATATATGTGTATGCATATATGTATATATGTGTATGCATACATGTATATATGTGTATGCATATTTGTATATATGTGTATGCATATTTGTATATATGTATATATGTGTATGTACATATATGTGTGCATATATGCATATATGTATATATGTGTATGTGCATATATGTATATATGTGTATGTACATATATGTATGTATATATGTGTATGCATATATATATATATGCGTGTGTACATATATGAATGTATAAATATGTATGTATATCTGCGTATGTATATATATGTATGTATATCTGCGTATGTATATATATGTATGTATATCTGCGTATGTATATATATATGTATGTATATCTGCGTATGTATATATATGTATATATGCGTATGTGCATATATGTATGTATATATGCGTATGTGTATATATGTATGTATATATGCGTATATTTATGTATATATGTATGCATGTATATTTATGTATGCATGTATACCTGTATGCATGTATATGTATGTATATATGTATGTATGCATGTATATTTATGTAGATATGTATGCATGTTTATTTATGTATATATCTATGCATGTATATTTATGGATATATGTATGCATGTATATTATGTATATATGTATGCATGCATATTTATGTATATATGTATGTATGTATATTTATGTATATGTCTTTGCATGTATGTCCATGCATGTATATGTATAGACATGCATATACGTATATGTATGTATATATATGTATATACCAGGTGAGGCACCTATGGCAGGCCACCTTAATAACACTGCCAATTTCAGCGGTAGAAGGAAATGTTTCAGATAAAAGTTGCTTGTGTCTAAGGCTCTAATAACTTGATAGTGATAATTTCTTCGTACGTGGAAGGGTAAACAAGGTACAAAGGTCAACTTCGTTAATCTAAATTGAATGATACTTATTATTAACACCCCTTAACAGGGTGTATGATAATGTAATAAATGGAATGATAACATTTATTAACATCCCTTGACAGTGCGTATGAAGATGTGATAAATACGATGATATTTGCCGGTCATTCAAGATCGTTAGACAGTGACGAAAGTATACTGCTCCACCGCACGAAACATTAGGCCATTAGTCTGTGCTGTGTTGTGGTAGCAATCAGAAAACTCCTTTGTGATGTTTTTCGAACTGGCACAATGTACACGAGAGCCGAAAGAGTTGATATGGTTTTCATTTATGGCGAATGTCACCGCAGCATTAGAGCAGCAGTGCGATTGTATGCTGAGAGATATCCTGATCGTGCCACGCCGGCACGATCTGTCTTTGTGAACATAATAAAAACATTTCAAGAAACTGGAAGCGTGGAAAAGAAAATATGCCAACGACGAAAAACAGCAACTGACGAGGGAAATGCAATTAACATCTTAGCTGCGGTAGCACACAATCCACATGTCAGCACGAGGCAGCTTGAACGTGGGAGCGGGATCAGTCAACGGAGTATTGTGCGAATATTACATAGTAGCACATTTCATACTTTCCACATTTCACTTCATCAACAGCTACATGGAAAAGACTTTCGACATCTGATACAGTTCTCCGAATGGCGTCTATGAAAACTACAAACCGATGACACGTTCCTGTCCAAGATTTTGTTTACCGATGAAGCATCATTTACAAACCATGGACATATTAACCAGCGCGGGAGGGAAATCAGCGACTGCGAGCACCGGTGCAGTGTAGGGCGCGACTGGCAGGCTGGACTATTAGACTATGCGTGAGTGAAAGACATTTCAAACGATGGCAACATACAGACTGAGCATGTATTAATGAAGAGTGTGAGTTAATAGACTATAACCAAACACAGATATATAGAAAGACTTTAATTTGAGTTGAGATGGAGACATTAAATACTGCGCTCATTGAGAAATAAAAAGAGTAATAGTGAAGATAGATAAATTGATGCTGTAAATAATAGCTGCGTGAATAAATTAAAAATAAAATTTAGTTATTTTATTTTTATTAAAACTTTCAACCCTTACGAAATCGTATACACCCCTCAGAGTTTTTTTTTGTGTAAATGCTGTCCACAATTATGGGCCAGCCCTCGTCTTAAAGTTTTCTACATGGATTTGGGTGGTTGCGACATCTTATTACGAATGCAAATGAACATGGTTGGATTCTTGGTTTCCATGCGGATTTAGACGATCCGCATGCAATCCCCTGTGATGAACGTGAAGCGTGAATAAGGAACGCTTCTGCCTCACCGTTCAACCGAGATAAACTTTCGGAAGTCACTCTTTCAGTTCCACCCCTCTTCTCGTCCCTCATTCGTGGTTGTGACGTGGTCTGTTCTGCCCGTAGCTGCAAACCTACCCTTCCCTTCCACGTATCCCCACTCTCTATCTCCGCATTATACTTGATCCATTTGACGGTGGCAGAAGAGATAAACATTGCAACTGACAAAATTTAAGCCATTGCCTGGCTAAAGTGAAGCATAGTAAGCCATTGCCTGGCTAAAGTGAAGCATAGTAGTTAAAATTGTTAAGTGCGATTTTTAGTGTTCTATAACAATGTTTAATGATCTGTGCATCTTATAAAGTACATGCACTTGTACCTTTAAAAAAAATTATTTAGTTTCAAGGTAAAAACGTATCGAGCAACCAGTTGTGTGCAAAATGGCGGAAATACGTGCAAATCAGACAGAAAATATTGATGATAAATTGATAACAAGTATGTAACTAACACAAATACTCTTTGTATAATGAAATTGTTTTAATGATGTTTTAAAATGTGATTCTAGCAGTTGACTGCTATGACGTGTGTGCTGGTGCTTTGCAGCACGACCAATGCCTTCCAAGTGCGCGGGCAGGCGGATGGATACAAGCTACCACTTCGGAATGTTTACAGTGTAGTTCTGGCATCGTCTGGAGTCTGCGTGCTCCTTTCGCTATCAGTATACGAGTTCTCCCTTCCTGCGGAATGTAGACGTCAATCGCCCGCTGATAAGACAAGGCAGGATGTTTTGTATCGAGATATCTCCGAAATTGCGCTTGTGGCATCACTAGCTGAAAAAAAAAAAAAAACACAACGAGACTTCGAGGTAAACAATTTTAGCCTGTTCTCCGAGGGAAAGATAGGCTTATGAGATCACCTTCCGGTCAATCTGTATCTTTGTCTGTGCCCCAAAAAACTTAGGAATCCGTGCACCAGATTTTATCGAACTCGATAAATGTATAGTAGTTATTACGGACACACTACTCTTTTTTGACCAAGCCACTTTCTTATTTTCAAATTTCTAAATTTTTGGGAGCACTGTCATATCTTAGGAGCCATTCAACCGACGTGGATTAAAATCGTTATGTTTGGAGCTCCAATTGTCAGCAATAATTTCAAAACCTCAGCCCTTATTAATCCACCAGTTTGGAAGCTGGCACCATTCAAATAAATAAGGAATTTACATAATATCTCTGGAACTACTTAACCTGTACCTGCCATATTTGGCACGCTAGTTGTGCTGTATCAGGTCACACAAACTTAATAAAGTTAAGTAGCCCGAACGCATATTTTCAAAATGGCAGCTGTATAAGTATTTTGTTTCTACGTCGTGTCCATCAAATCATTGCTCCTATGTCAACCTAATTTGGTATGTCGCCTGCACCTATTACGAACATTAAATCCGCTAATTTGCAAACTCTTTATGTCATATCTCGAGGACTACTGAACCAATTCCCGTATGCTTAGGAACAAAAGTAAAGCCATAATATGTCACATGAAATTATATGATTTTATTGGTTCAGTTGCTGATTTTCAAGATGATGGAGTTATGAATTTTTAAAGTCGAAGTGCCACATATAGCGTTTTATTAGGCCTATTTTATCGTACCTTAATGCCTCGATAGTACTTACTGTGAACATTAAGTTCACCTATTTATGTTTTCCCTAGCCAAGGTAACTGGGGGCANGAATGCCTCGATAGTACTTACTGTGAACATTAAGTTCACCTATTTATGTTTTCCCTAGCCAAGGTAACTGGGGGCAAAGAGATATCCATGTATGTGTGTGGAGGCGAAAGTAAGCTAATTAGTATTATCAGCAACTTCTTGTTTTTATTCAAGTTACCTCATCGTTGACTGGGGGGCCGCGGTGGCGCAACGGTTAGAACGCTCGCCTCCCACCAAGGCGAACCGGGTTCGATTCTCGGCGGGGTCGCCCCCATATTTTCGCATATGGGAATATTACCGCACAATACCGCTGGTATNAACCGGGTTCGATTCTCGGCGGGGTCGCCCCCATATTTTCGCATATGGGAATATTACCGCACAATACCGCTGGTATTCGTTTTTTTCGGGAATCCCCTGTTTCCCCTGATCTTGCATTCCGGGGCTGTTCCATACTCCTCTCGCTTCACCATTATCCTATTTAATTTAACTTTACGTCTCGTTACCGAGCGAGAGTGGTTATTCCATTAGTCTACGTGACTCACGCTAGGTAAGTGGCGACTTCGATGTCAACCAGTATGATTATGTATTGTATGCCNCTTCGATGTCAACCAGTATGATTATGTATTGTATGCCCCCCCTCCCCCATTTCCGTTTTAGTTTTGACGCGTTATCTTGTTACGTAATCATATTACCTGTTCATTAATTTTTCTTAGTTTGTTCTCACCTCATTATGAGCCCTATATACGTTTTAACGTATTTTGATTCTCAGCCATCTGATGGTGTAAACATAAAGATGTATTAATAAACTGTGCCACCTATTTATAAAGCAGGTTATATCTAATGATATCCCGTGCCGCACAATGGAGCTTTATTCGTTGCACCTCTGTGATGGGCAAGATATTAGTCTGCCATGTTTGATGACGTTAGCTCTGTTATTTTGTTTCGTAGTGTAATTCAACTTTTTTGCCGTAGCAACTAATAAAATGTTTTTAGTAGTTTGGTCTATTGATCAAGAGGATAATGTAGGGAACCAAATTTTTGTACCTACATCCTGTCAATGTATTTTATAATTTTAATAAAACTGACATAAATATAGAAAAATGTGCGCTCGCAATGAAAAGGGATTATTAAGTGGACAGTTGCGTGTATTATTGTGCTGGACCTAAGTGTAAATGGTATAACAAGAGAACTATTTAAAAATCATTTTCTGTGAAAACGTTGTTTGCTCGAATACGCGTATCTCGGTAAATAAATATTCTGAAAATGCGATTTATTTTTTCCAGAAATTTAGAAAATAATATTATCTATGTTCCTATATTTTTATTTTTATCATATGAAGTGTATTCATAGAGAAAAAAATTCGTAAAAATGGTAAAATATAACTTTTTTTAAAGATTGTCCATGGAGTTCCTTTAGCGGTAAGAGAAAAGTACGATTGTACGAACGCAGTTTAATCTGTGGGCTTCCATTGAGTGTAATGAAATCTCACTGTTACAGATATGATCTGCACAGTACAACATTTTGACGGAAATACTGCAAGCCTTGCGCGTAGGAGCGATGAGGCGCTAGGAGTGCGTGTTATTGTCGCCCGTATCGCTCCCTCGCTACTTGACATTGAACGCGCAGCTACGTAGTCCCCTCAACATAATACAATTAGCCTTCAAGTTTTTTTTTTTAAATATACAGTTTTTTTACACATATTGCTTTTATTCACACGTGCTTCGTCAACTTTATGCAAAACTTTATCAGACACTTTACCAGTTGTTGGAACTAGTAGTCGGGTACAATGTTGAACCATAATAATTTATATCCAGCAATTTAGAGTCTTCGTATTTAAGCAGTTAACAACGCTGAGTTTCTGTATTTTCGCTCCAGGCTTAATGGTGGAGAGTCTGCCGCATTTACGATTTTAATTTCAATTTAGTTTTCCTCTCTTTTTCGACCCTGACGTTTAATAAATTCTGCTAGGCTATTAGTTGCCACAAAGCAATCACCATGTCAGCGGAAGCAACTGTTTTGTGGCAACTCTTTCGTAATTAGTTTTCGATAGAACGGACAGTTGTAGAAAAAAAAGTCTTTCCTATGTGGACTTCCGGCAGAATAGTACGACGATGTTTTCTTTGGAGTTGTTGTCCTANGTAGAAAAAAAAGTCTTTCCTATGTGGACTTCCGGCAGAATAGTACGACGATGTTTTCTTTGGAGTTGTTGTCCTAGCGACGTGTCAATATCTGTAGGACAGACACGTGGGTGCCTTGCTTTGACTATGTACCTGACGCTAGGTAGAAAAGAAAATTTTCGCTTTCGTTTCGCAGTGCGTATTTATGTGCTTAGTCAAAACCTCTTCAGCAGGGTAAAGATTGTTCCTCGGNTTTTCGCTTTCGTTTCGCAGTGCGTATTTATGTGCTTAGTCAAAACCTCTTCAGCAGGGTAAAGATTGTTCCTCGGGGCGATAGGTGAGGAGGTGAGGGTGAATGTCACTGTATGGAGATGGTTGGAGGGGGCGGGGGCTTCTTCGGGTAGGGCGCTCTCGTACTGCAGGAAGCGCTTCGTCTTCTCTCCCCCGGTAGATCCCAATTAATGAGTCGGGGAGNTCCCCCGGTAGATCCCAATTAATGAGTCGGGGAGCGGTACCGGCCGGCGCCTAATTGCGTCCGCCATTAAGGACGTGCTGGAAGGAAGGAAGGAAGGAAGGAAGGAAGGAAGGCGAGGATCTGATGTTAATGACGCGTCTTGTTTTCATTGCAGCGCCCTCCCACCACTCCTGCCGACCCCTACCTTTCCCCCAGGCTCGCTTGATGTCTTCTTCTTCGTAGCCCCCCTCCCTTTGNCCCACCACTCCTGCCGACCCCTACCTTTCCCCCAGGCTCGCTTGATGTCTTCTTCTTCGTAGCCCCCCTCCCTTTGTCACCCCCTTTGCAGGGGTGGTTTGTAAAAACTACACCCCGAGCCCCGAATACACGCGCCTATCTTTTCCGCCTCATTTGAATCCCTTAGTACTCAGCATCCGCGCGGGAACTTCATCTCCAGTCGGTCCTGCGAGTCTTGAATGTTACGTGTAGCGGTTATTAATGTTCCAAGTGGGCGTTGAAGAGAGAGGCGGGGGGAGATGGATGGGCGGATGGGGAGATCTTTGCTGAAACTGCTTCATCGCACGACATTAACACCCGTGCGGTAAAACCAGCTATTCAGACGTTGGGACCATCATTTCGAGTGTCGTGGTTGACCTCTCGGGATTTCGGTACCCTCTGCCCTCTTTTATTTTTCTTTCTCTCTCTCTCTCTCCGCAACATCTCGCTAATGAGAACCCAGATGTCCATTCATCCGCAGCTCACTTGGCGTATTTGCCGTGTGCCGCAGTTTAGTTACGGTTGTTTTCTCCGGCATAGGAAACTAATTGGTGCTAAGAAGGCTGGCGTCTCAGATCGTGTAGGATTCTCTGTAGGCCTACTGCGCGTGACCAAGTTTCGCGCTCAAACGTCGTTGGGAACACTGCTCGAGAAGCTTTCGAACGCAACTGTTTGCCTACTTAATCTGTGCAGTTGAAGAAAAACTTATTGAATAGAATCCCTTCTCTTCCATTTTTCACATGTAATTTACCTGGTCGATTGAATTTTCTGGTTTCAAAACGCATGTGATTTCATCTTTGTTTATGGGCAGTGAAAAAAAAAATTCTTGTATTTTGATGAAGCACTGTTTAACGTAGATACACTTGTGTTGTAGAATATGAAAGAAATTTTTACTTTCATTCGATGTCACGCTTCGTAAATTATTTTGAAATGCAATCTTGGAACAACGCTTGAATTAAAAATGTACTATTTTGTTTAATTTTTGTAACATTTAGTTTTTGTGTCATTCGAAGTAGTAAACTTTCCACGTGACGTGCGATAAACACAAAAAACTGCGAATCGAATGTTTTGGGTAGTAAATTGCATTAAACACTGAACAGTATTTGCCAGAAAGGGGCGTGTAATACATGCAGTAACTTCACGGTACACAGTTTTCTGGAGAGGACAAAAACATCTTATGTCAAATACATCTGTAGTTAACTGCGTGTGTGTGTGTGGCCTTTGAGGCAAAATTTTCCTCACAGTGAACAAAGTTACACTAAAATAATCATTGACTTTTTTTTTTAACTGCGGAGTTTTATCCATAAGACAACTTTCTTCTTCTGTCGACAGAATATTTTGAGGTTAGGTTTTTTTTTTCTTTAACATGTTGAATGACCTCCATTTTGCAAGCTATATATGGGTTGTGTTTGTTTTAGAACTCTGCCAATTTACGAATGAAACCGATTTTTTAACAGAAATCTTGAGAAAATTCTGGATAAACCATATGAAAGTTTCCTCAAAGTAACTACAGAGGGAATAAAATAACTATTTTGCCTACACATATCATTTATGTGTGTGTAATATAAATATACACCCATATATACACTGCATGTTCGGAAACCTTACCGACAGACTACGTAAGTTTGTTTCTCGTGAAATGTTGGTTGAAAAATGTCTTTGCATCCCATGCCTAGGAACTTCTTAGAAAGTTTTCTGTATATCAGATGAACTGTAGACGCACGATATTTAAACATTATTATTGACAAAAATCACTGTGTACATGTTAACATACGAGTTTGCACCCCTTCACATTACTAATAACAAGTGTTATCAATGCTTAGAGTTATATTGTGATTAAGGATTTACNTCATTTATGTGTGTGTAATATAAATATACACCCATATATACACTGCATGTTCGGAAACCTTACCGACAGACTACGTGAGTTTGTTTCTCGTGAAATGTTGGTTGAAAAATGTCTTTGCATCCCATGCCTAGGAACTTCTTAGAAAGTTTTCTGTATATCAGATGAACTGTAGACGCACGATATTTAAACATTATTATTGACAAAAATCACTGTGTACATGTTAACATGCGAGTTTGCACCCCTTCACATTACTAATAACAAGTGTTATCAATGCTTAGAGTTATATTGTGATTAAGGATTTACTTATTTTATTAAAACATGTAAAAAAAATAGCCAAAAGCTCCCTTGGTGTAAAATTCCCTCGTCAACAGTTCGCGAGAAAACATTATTTTAATACTGTAGAAACATCGCTGTAGTGTCCGAGACGCACGGGAAGTGATGGGCGCCGTTTGAAAGAGTTGCCACTGGGTATAATCTAATAATGAATAAAAATGTTAAAAAACTTTCTTCGGACAAAGGAACCAGCCTTTATATATATATATATACATCTAATGAACAAAGCTAAGTCTAGGAGCGCGAAAATTACAATGAAATACGTAGAAATTGGGTTGTTGACAACGTGTTACAAACCAACCGTTGGTGACTGCGCGCACATTTTAAGTACGGGCAAGCCATCAACTATGATTACAGTGCTTGTAAAATATCGCTTGTCCGGCCCTAAATCCGAATTTCTGGATTATTCAGTTTCGTACGTGCGGTACTGTGATATTTTCAATATAAAATAAATTCGTACTGTTTTGAATATTTTTTTATTGTTATGTACCAAACTGTTGACCTCGTGGTAGCTGACGCCTGCATGATCCTGCTTCATGTAAACATTCAAAAGTGGAAATGTGGTACAAAAATCTTAAGTGTACGGTATGTAATTTATGTTACAGTACTGTATTATATTCTAACTACATAATTTCAGAATTTTCCAGATTTTTTTTTTATCCGTATGACTTTCGGTCTTGGTCCGGGTAAATGAAGTTCTGAAGAAGGTGCGTTTCACTGACTCAGTTATTTTCTAAACCACATCGCCCAGTAATGTGGCTCCGTTGGATTTCGCAATGTTTGTTCCTGAAACGAACAGGCGCTCGAGGTTAGGCGATGCGATGCACCTGTGCCCCAGAAGTTTTGGCGGATTGATTGCTGCAGTGGGGATGCAAGGTCGGTACCTCAGCCGATGTACTCTTAGACCACGTCAGAATACTGCGCCGAACGTCAAATGCGTTTCTTTCCTTTTTCTTCCAAGATAATTGTGAAAAGTTTCCCTCGGTGTAGCACTGTCTACAATGTTTTCCGGAAGGACGTCAAGTGCTCACAATTGTGTAGGATCCGTCGACTTGAAGCCCACGTCTGAACACACTGAGAATACTCTGAATCACTGCTTGCATTTAGAATCGGGACATGATACTTGAGTAAGTTGATTATGGCTACATTGCAAGTGTTATTTATGAAAGAAACCTACATTGATGAAAATATCGTGTGCAATTCATTTTTTAGTCCACGCACCNACATTGCAAGTGTTATTTATGAAAGAAACCTACATTGATGAAAATATCGTGTGCAATTCATTTTTTAGTCCACGCACCCTACTGGTTTTACAACACAGTATATATTTTTTGNACACACTGAGAATACTCTGAATCACTGCTTGCATTTAGAATCGGGACATGATACTTGAGTAAGTTGATTATGGCTATTGCAAGTGTTATTTATGAAAGAAACCTACATGGATGAAAATATCGTGTGCAATTCATTTTTTAGTCCACGCACCCTACTGGTTTTACAACACAGTATATATTTTTTGNTGATGAAAATATCGTGTGCAATTCATTTTTTAGTCCACGCACCCTACTGGTTTTACAACACAGTATATATTTTTTGTAAGTTTTTCGAACAATACTTTGGAAACTAGTTGCTAAAAATGTTCTTGCAACACTACGAGTAAAATGCCGTATCTTTAAAACGTATTGTTTTATGAAATATACAAGATTATGTACAGGATGTTTTAGTAAAAGCGTGCAAAAATGAAATTGGGATTGGGTGCCGCAGCACGGAACGTCGTGAGACTGGGAACGTGTGGTCCGTGAAGCCAGCGAAAGGAGATATGGTCATAAACGTGTCTAACACGAATGCATGTGTCCGGATTGATTACGTGTTTTATTGGCATTGCGTGTGTACACTAGTGACAGGTCGGTAGTTCTTCGCAGGACCAATCCACTGACGGACCGGTGTCAAAAACGTGTCAGGTTGTACCTCACAAGAGTTGCTCAAAGTGACGGCCACCAGTAAATGTCCCGTGCGTGTTGCTTCTGTCGTTGATACACGCACGCAGTGTTGCCAACAGGTTTTCAAAAAGTCCCGCTAGACCACGCGCAAAAGTCAGTTATTCCCAATTTAAGAAAGTTAGATTTTTGTAAAACGTTAATAACTGTAAATTCAATTGTAACTTTGCTATTCAAACACCGCACGTTTATTAGACCAATAAATAAAAATTTAAAAATATGTTGTTTTTTTTTAAATACGGTTTACTGTGAATCTTTGAGGTTAAATTTCTGAATCCTCAGACGAGAGGGAAACTACTCGTCGCTGTTTTATTGTTTGAATTTAACCCACTAAGTGGNAAAAAAAAAAGGGGGGGGGGGAGCACTAGATTTCTCGCTAGGCGTGATAAAAATATTTATGCCGCTAAACCGAACTTTTAAAAAGCTAAATTTAGCGGGGAAAATAGATTCGCGACACTGCACGCACGTACTGTGGCAATGTAGGGACGACAGAGCCATCTTGTGGACAAGAGGTGAACCACACACACGTTATGAGTCGCCCACATGTTTACGCCCATATCTGTAGCTAGCCTCGCGAACGACATGTTACCAATCTCAAAACGTTCTGGAGTGCGGCCCCTATTCCCAGTTGAATTTTTGCACGCTTTTACTTAAACAATCTTTATATCATGTTTATATTAAACTTTTAGTCTACGGCATGTTCTTGATAAAATTCAACATTAGTGTTACATATTCCACAGTAACGTGTTCTAGAATTTGCTGTAATTTTCTTGTAGTTTCACTAAAATAATTTTCGCAACTTTTTTCCAAATATTTGTTTGTAAAGATACAAAAAATTACGGAGTTCGTCTACGAGCCAGGCATTGAACTTCNTACAAAATATACCCCTGTTATATGCAACCTGTATTGTATGTAGTGTGGTGGGAGTTGCCTACGAGCCAGGCATTGAACTTCATGGTTTCGAGATTATTGATAAAATGTTTGAAAATGGTGGGGGTTGTGATAAAAACGTAAGTCGAATAAATGAGTAGGTATAAACCAAANAAAACGTAAGTCGAATAAATGAGTAGGTATAAACCAAAACAAATAAATAATACGCAATTTATTAAATAAATGTTATTTGTTTACAGACCTGAGTTAAACATACATTTTAATTTTTATAACAGTTTCTTGTATATATTTTTTATTCTAGACCTAAGTTAGTGCCTTTTGTTAGATAGCAACTATTTCCCTCTGATTCATCTTTCCTTGTGTTTGACGCTCTGCTACTCAGTAAAAGTAGATAAATGATGCAAAGTAATTACATTTTTTATTGCTCCAAAAACTTTAGTTTCGGGAAACGCACGGTGGGGGCAGAACGACATAAAACGTGGTCNTTTCTCTCTTTTTCTCTTATTGTCTCTTTTCGTTTTCTCTTTTCCCCATCTTCCCCTCTTTCTTTTTCTCTTTTTCACTTTTTCCTTCTCTCTGTTCCCCTCTCTCTTTCCCATTTCTCTCGTTCTCCTCCTATTTCTCTTTCCCCCCATCTCGCTCTTTCCTCCTATCTCTCTCTTTGCCCCTTTCGCTTTCTCTATCCCCCTCTTCAACCCACTTCTTTCCAAGATAAATTATGTTTACTGTATATCCTGTTGGAGTACTATCGAGAGTGAGCTCCTTGTTGCAGAGCCTGCAGGCGCTAGCGAACTACCGCAACGGTGGCACGGGCCAGCTGTCGGCCGCCACGGGCTTCATGCTGCTGTTCGGCTCGCTGGCGCGCATCTTCACCTCCGTCCAGGAGACTGGTGACGTGACCGTCGTGCTCACTTACATCGCCGCCTCCGCCGTCAACCTCGTCATCGCCGTGCAGATCGTCTACTACTGGAACAGCGCCGCCAGCCCCGACAATCGCGGCGCCAGCAGCCGTCGCCGCTCCAAGAAGAATCAGTGATCTGCGAAGCCACTCGCATCCAGTGCTTCTCGCCCTGTTTTCCTCTCTCCCTCTCATCAGCCACTTTACCCTCAACATTTCGTTCAGCTTACTTCTACTCCAGGTTGGGAATATCTATGTTAAGAGTTTGGCAACCAAGCATTTTTGCCTTTAGATAAGTGCTAGTGCCGGAAATGTACAAGATTGTTCTCTATTTTCTACGTTAAAAAAAANAAGCATTTTTGCCTTTAGATAAGTGCTAGTGCCGGAAATGTACAAGATTGTTCTCTATTTTCTACGTTAAAAAAAACAGGATAATTGCAATAACCATAAATCAAATATAAAATATCTTCGTAACTCAGTAAAATATTTCTCTTTTATAGTTCACGTCGCTTGAAATTTTAATTAAAAGTTACGTTTTGGAACACAGCGCACCTAGCGGCGGAAATTTTCCCTATGCTAAACTCTCCCATAAGAAATCACGTTTTGTTCNCTTTTGGAACACAGCGCACCTAGCGGCGGAAATTTTCCCTATGCTAAACTCTCCCATAAGAAATCACGTTTTGTTCCTAATTTGAATAGAACGAACCTTAATTTGGTGCATTACAATTTCCTTTTTCGAGAACCGCAGCAGCACCGCTGCCAACAGCCGGAATTTCCACAGATCTGCCCGGTCCCACACCCACACTTGTTAATCCCTCCCCTCATCCCTCCAACTGCGCTCAGAATCTGCTGGGTTGGAATCTCCTTTCTTTCTTTGGTGCTGTTAAACTACGCAGTTACAAGTGTTTTTACATCGTGCCCATTTATGTACCTGTAGTATTTTGGGGATTTTGTTTCTTCAAAAGCTTTGTTACAGAACCTACTACAACATACAAATTTTNTATGTACCTGTAGTATTTTGGGGATTTTGTTTCTTCAAAAGCTTTGTTACAGAACCTACTACAACATACAAATTTTCTTTTTTTTAACCTATTTGGGAATGGTTTGGGCCAACTGTATAAAAATATGTGTTTTCTGAAATCATGTTTCATGCGTAAAATTTGTTGATGTTTTTAATTAATAATAGCGTAATNTATAAAAATATGTGTTTTCTGAAATCATGTTTCATGCGTAAAATTTGTTGATGTTTTTAATTAATAATAGCGTAATCCTGCAAACAATACTCGACTTAAGTTTGTAAGAGTGTACTAGTTTTGGGACGTATTTATGCTTTCTCGTTGTTGGAAAAACCAAAGCGAGACCAACGTCTTGGCTTACTAACCTAAATGTGCTCGGAATTCCAAGTGGGACACGTGCAATCCCGGAATGGGATCTAACATATTCCTTTATAAGTGTTATTGATGTTCTTTACCTTCTTTATACTCGGATACTGCAGTACAGGCCAGGCTACAATTGACTTAGCTCGGAACAGAGCACAGACACAGAAAGTATAATACATCAGAGCGACACTCGCCACTATTACGTACAGTGCACGCACAGGAAGTTCGACAGTTTTCTATGATTCCTTTGCGCGTGCGCTGTGGACAATCAGAACCGAGTTCATGTAAAAACCAAAATGGTCTAAAAAAAATAATAAATTTGGCTAGTGTTCGGAAAAATTGCCAGAGACTGTGGTGTGACTGACAAAATTTCAGCGTTTCGTCCGTTTTGATACTTAGCACAGCACGTTACGAAAGCAATAGTTTCAGCAACAACAAAATAATGTAGGCTATTTTCCAATGCCGCCATTACACATAAATTTTTTTATCTGTGGATTTCGAGCCAACTTCTGGAACTTTTGTGCGTGTGCGGCATCAATGTTGTAGCTCTAAGGATTTGTGATGTGCGTGTGTTGAGTGCTCGGGGGCATGCTAAATCACTTAAAGCCCGGCCTTAAGGGGGTCAGTCCCCGCCATTAATTTTCGCTGTAACTTCCAACACAGATTTTATATTTTATTGCGGATGTTGACAAGGCATAGAGCATTGCTTTGCTCATGTTCTAAAACATGTGTTACTAGACTACTGTTGCCAGAATCATTTCTGTAACCGCTGCAAGAAAAAATTACATATTCCTTTCCGGTAGTCACCAGTCAATAATTAATAAAGGCAGTAGAGTTGTAATAGTTTGATAAAGCTTTAGAAGCTAGTATTTATGTCATGCTGTGCGAAAATTATCGTTAAACATTCTTAAATGGAACTTAAACCAAAAATAGTGAAAATACAAAATGGCGGGGCTTGATACATTTGATTCGTGTTTGGACATAGCTGATATTTTCGTTTTCTTTAAGTTACTTCTGCTGCCCGCTGCCTCAAAATAAAGTTGTGTTATAGTNCCCTTTGATTCGTGTCTGGACATAGCTGATATTTTCGTTTTCTTTAAGTTACTTCTGCTGCCCGCTGCCTCAAAATAAAGTTGTGTTATAGTGTATATAGATATTATGTTCTAATGGACGAGATGTATTTGATATAGACTGTCGAGTAACATACTAAAGTATGCATTAAAGTTGAGGTGCCACGCTTCTATAAGGGAGTTTTCTGTTATCATGTCATAAATATTGTGTCAGGATTTGTGTGTAATATCTAACAAAAGTACATCGTCCATATTTAAATAGGTGCTGTTAAATATAGACATACATGTAATATATCATTGAACGAATTACCTCATTCCACAAAATAAAGTGTGTTTTTTTAATTTTTACCAGAGGGTTATATAAACAAGTAAAAAATTAANTGTTTTTTTAATTTTTACCAGAGGGTTATATAAACAAGTAAAAAATTAATTTTTCCAAAAAAAATTTTTTTGCTAAAAATTTTAAAGCAGGAAGCAATGAACACAACGTGTCAGGTGATAATGTAAGTTTTTAAGTTGGTACACAAACACACCAATTTCCAAATATGTTTTTGAGAATGAAGCACGAGTTCTAATTTACAGAATTTTTTTTTACATTTATCTTAATAGAATAACTGTAATTTTTAAAATTGTATGTTTAAGTATTAGATGTTACAATTATTATACAGCGTGGGAAAAGTATTTACTTCACTATTTTGCATGTTCAAGGGTTTTTTCCTCTACTGCGCACAATTGACAAGAGAAAAATGGAGTTGATTAAATTTTTGTNAAATAGGTGCTGTTAAATATAGACATACATGTAATATATCATTGAACGAATTACCTCATTCCACAAAATAAAGTGTTTTTTTTTAATTTTTACCAGAGGGTTATATAAACAAGTAAAAAATTCATTTTTCCAAAAAAAAATTTTTTGCTAAAAATTTTAAAGCAGGAAGCAATGAACACAACGTGTCAGGTGATAATGTAAGTTTTTAAGTTGGTACACAAACACACCAATTTCCAAATATGTTTTTGAGAATGAAGCACGAGTTCTAATTTACAGAATTTTTTTTACATTTATCTTAATAGAATAACTGTAATTTTTAAAATTGTATGTTTAAGTATTAGATGTTACAATTATTATACAGCGTGGGAAAAGTATTTACTTCACTATTTTGCATGTTCAAGGGTTTTTTCCTCTACTGCGCACAATTGACAAGAGAAAAATGGAGTTGATTAAATTTTTGTTGGATAAAGTTTGTTGTAAGTATTTATTATTCCTTGTTGAATGTTTTACGTAATTGGCAACAAATCATAATTAATGCTTTTATAGTTTTTATGCAGAAATCCCCGCTATAGTTAAAAGCTGACTTTACTTTACTACAATAGTTTTGCATGAAAACCTGTAACCCAAAAACATGATTTCTCTAAAATGGTGTGAGATATCGCACTGTAATGGTCGTAACTGTCTAATGCGTGTTCAGTTTCTCGGNCCATGATTTCTCTAAAATGGTGTGAGATATCGCACTGTAATGGTCGTAACTGTCTAATGCGTGTTCAGTTTCTCGGCGTGGTTGTAGAAAAGTATATTATCTCTATCGTGTGACAATCTTAATGTTACAAGGTTAGTTCTTGACATAATTTCAGAAAATTTTGTCTCCTTTTTGAGTTTGTGCATCTAGAATCTTACATACTGTAGTCTGGTTTTTGCATTACAAGCCTAAAATTTGCACAAATTGATAATGCTGGAGTTGGGAAAGCATTAATAATAAATTGGTTAAATATGTGCTTGTGCTTCCTCTTTATTGTAATATTTTAACACTAAGAATTGATGTGTTAACAATATACGTAAATGTACTTCTTTTGTAATAAAACATTGCAGCCTGTTGTACAAAATGGGACCACATATTTTAGGGAGAAAAAACCTTATTGTGGTTATTTTTTTATTGTGTTAATACTTATTAAAACAATATAACATTCATAAAGTGACAAAAGGAATTCACAAAATAAAACTGGTCCAAGGAATGTGTTGCATGGTTCTTCTGTGAGCAAGAAGTATTTAGGGAGTTAATTTTCCATGCATAACTATGTGGTACCTAACAAATATCACAGAAGTGACTAACATTCACAAGTATGTGAAGTTACGACAACAAAGTTTTAAATGCACCAGCTAAAAACAATAATGCCTAATCACAGGAACTTCAAAGTAGCAACATGTTCAAAAGTTTTTTCTTTTAAACAATTCCCTATGCGATTCACTGCCACCGATTTTGAAGTTGTTACTTGTGCAGTTCTTAGAATGTTGAGAGATTCTTCACATAATCTTCACATCAAAATTGAAATTTAAATTGTGGAAAAAAAAATTTTTTATTGGTTTGGAGTTTGTGAGGGAATATAGTTCGTAAGTTTTAACATTCTGTACTTACTCGTTATAATTTTTAAGTATCCCTATTATTATTATAAAATTACAGATAAAATACCTACATACAATTCTATTTAAAATGTTATAAATGCTGTATTTTTGAAGGCTCTCAGACAGGGTTGGACCCAGAAGGGGAGCGGTAATTCACAGGGGGCATGACCTCCCCTGCCAAAAAAACCTGACATTGACATAAATCTAATTGATATGGAATTGTTTAATATACCCATTTTATTTTTTAATTTAATATTGTTTCCTAAAACTAAGATTTAACAGTCTCCTCCTCCCATATCACGAATNTTTTGTGCATCGACCCTCTTGTGCTTGTACCTAGTTTGGTGGTTCGGATATAATTTGTGATAATATGTATAATTTGTTCATATATACTTATTGTGGTTGTTGGTTACTGCAATTAGCAGTCAGGTGATTTTTAATAATTTTCGTCGATCACTTCGAATGTAACTCGTATACTATGTATTCACAAGAACAGTATTACAAATCGCTTGTGTATAATAGTGTGTTCAACAAGTCATATCAGTAGCTACTTTTCATCACACTGAAAAATGTTAGCAGAGAAAATGAGTATGTATATCTGGTTGAGGAATTTTTTGAAGTATAATGTAACATTGTTTCATGTAATTACATCTGTTAAATGTGTTTTCCCTTTGATTTTTATGTTTTTTGTTGAGAGGCTGAATGAAAAAACACTGCAGATATGTGACGTACCTAAACATGATTTGGAGTGCCTAGTTGCATACATAATGAATTACTTTTTTAGGTAAATATTGCTTGCAAAATACACGTCTTGTGTGAACAATACATACTCTATTTACTCATTATGTCTTGAGCACCTTAGTTGGAGATATGCCGGCAAGGAGAAAGTAATTGGCTAAACCAGTGCATAATGAAACGTTTATGCTGCACTTGATCCCAACTTCTGCAACTGAGACCAATCATATTCAAGTATGCATTTTTTCCTCATTACGCACAAAGACTTACCAGACTCTTAAACAAATTGGTGAAGAAATGGTGAGATACATAGGACAATACTTCACTGGTATTCATCTGGAAAGGTGCTGAAAAAAATCCAAGAGGATCAAACTTTCAACCTTTAATATTAGTCACAAATTTTACCTCCTGACTAAGTATGCTTGCATTAAGAAGCTAGAAACATCATGATCTAACTTCGTGTCTAATCTATCAAAATTTTTAGCTACGACTATATTGTTTTGTTACAGCGGAACCATTTGGCAAAATAAACACTTTTGTGCTATCTTTGAAGGTGTACTTGTTGTATGGTGTGAGAAGCATTACAAAGAAGGGGTTACTATGTCATCTTTCTTCGCAGACTTTACCATTACTTAAGGTTTTTTTTTGTGTTAAAGTACAAATAGTGTACTCAAACCTTGCTTACTTTTTAATTAATCAGAATAGCCACGACAGCTGTTTCAATTTCTTTTCTAGGGAAACTCCTTGTAGTGATGTATTAGTACGTGAAGTGGTTCAATATAACTCATAATAAATGCTCCATGCTGCATAAGATGCATGATTTTATTGCTCATCTCGCAGCCAGCATGCAGAAAAGATCAGCTTTTAGTGCCATCTTTGTGTGATACAATTTGATGGTACAGACTAAACGCTGTTGTATAACTTTTGTAATAAAAAATACAGTGGACATGTAAAAAGTTGTTGCCTTTTAACAGGGTTCTCTACAGTGTTTATGTTACGAGACTTCAGAAGGAGAAATTAAGTTTTAATCCATGATGAAATTTTTAAGCTCGAAATATTAATTGAATACCACCAAAAACTACCAGTCCTAGCAAACTTGAGTACTAGTGATTTTAATTTTTCAATGCAAGCACAATGCAGAGGAGCTTTCATATGACCTTGGAATGGCAAACTAAAAATTTATTGTTGCCGAGAATTCATACAGTAGTATATGTGGCACTGCATTTGTCTCTTCAAATTAATTTCATTACCTGTAGGCCATTATAATGCCGTACCACACAATGTAGCATGTTAACGAATGTTGATAAACTCTCCTCTGCACTTAGTGTATAGTGCATATTGGTTTGCCTTCAAGTCTGATGGCAGCAACCCTACACGTAACCATTCGCTGGAGTATTGCCTTACACGCGACTTCAGTACTAATATTCTAAATCACACACTACTAGGAAAGCAAATGCCGTGGATGTCAGGCGTTTTAAAAGAATTATATGAAATCTAGATAGGCTTTTGAATCATTTAGTTGACATAAAATTTCACTAATATCGTAGTACAAGTGATAGCTTGATAGCTTACCTATAATCATAAAGTGGTTTGCCTACTAAGCCTGCAGCCACGGAATTTTAAACGGGGAATCGTTGTTCAAGAAATTCCTTCTCAGTCCGTTAATTTTAAAGATAACTGTTTTAAACGAAATATATTTAACGCAACTTTCTCATAGAATACTGTTGATTGAAAAAATAAAATATATATATTTTTCATTTATTTATAATTTTTTGCAAAATATAAATTTTAACGTTAAACTTTATAAAAAATATTAAATTTGAAAATTGCAAAGATATCTTAATGTGCCAGTATTCCTTAAGAAACGTCACATAGAATACGTTTTGCTTGAAATGTTTAAATTTATAATTGATGCATTACGAAGGAATTTCTTCAGCATTGATTTCCCATTTTCATTCCATTCTCGATTACTTCCAACTTTCTGAAGCCCTGCTATAGTTCTACTTGCNAAAAAAAAAAAAAAAAAAAAAGCTTAACAGAGTTTAGAATGTTGCACCAAATGGTCTATGTAGCACATTCACGCGCACACAATGTAATACTACTTCGCATTTATTACTAGGCATTACCAACATACTTATTTTGTCTCTGTTTTTATTTGTATTAATTAGCAATTAAATATTGTAACTTATAGATAAATTATAAGTAAAAGTTAAATTTAAACAAAAATAGTGTCTTTTATCTTAACACAAGTATAAAAATAAAATGCTTGTGATACATGACATATTTAGGAATCAACCAAACATGTCATACACAGGGATTTTTCAAATGTTTGTTTCAAAAAGTGTGAAGAAATTGTGAATAGACTTTATAAACTGTGTGATTGCAGGCTTTGTAGACCTTAAGATCTGTAGTATTTGCAACATAGCACACTACTAGGTAGCTCGTAAATAAATTGTGTATGGTCATGCATTTTCAAATATATGCCACAGAATGTTGGTATCTTTTATATTCAAGACAAGTTGCATGGTAAAAAGCCGATTTCTTTCATTAAATATATTTTTCTTTCACAAATTAGGTTTGGGTTTTCATAGATCTCACTAGGGAAGTTGTTGTATAGTAGATATATATATTATAAAATACTTACAGTAGCTATGTATGTGTACCAAAATGTTGCTGAGTCACTGTTGGCCTAATTACAGATAGGTTCATTTCCATGTTGCCATAGAGTAGTAATACCTCACCATCTCTCACATAGATCAACTAGTTGGAGGTCACTGTTTGGGTGAATGCCCTTCTCTCTATGTATTCATTCATCAGTTTGTCTAATCTGCCTAATATCGCACATAGTTCTTCATTAACTCACTACGTTGTGTATACATTGGTCACACCTACAGACACATTCAGGCCCCTGTGCATAGTCTTCCTGTTTGTGCATACATAATGCTGGTTGATTGCCAGGNTCATTCATCAGTTTGTCTAATCTGCCTAATATCGCACATAGTTCTTCATTAACTCACTACGTTGTGTATACATTGGTCACACCTACAGACACATTCAGGCCCCTGTGCATAGTCTTCCTGTTTGTGCATACAAACTATAATACTTAAAGCATTTATCTTTGTGACAACTTTGTCAATTCATTTGTGTGATAAAATGAAAAGACCTTCATTTAAACATTCCATTACCTGCTATTACATCTCAAAGACTAAATTTGAAGAGGATAATATCCGTTTTATAAATGTTATGAGTGCTTGCTGCAGTTGTCTATATTTGTCTGTGTGGTATCAGTAAGTGTTCGATTTGTGTGGTGCAGAGGTATTCATGGCATAAGTATGCTCGGCAATGGAAACATTGTATATTCATTACAGCTTATTTTTATGGGAATCTGGGTACTGTTTTCACTCCGTTCAGCGGCTTGTCACATGTTGTAAACATTCATGCTATAATTTTATGAACTGTTGAAATTGTGGAGCAGAACTCTGAAAAACGCCAACCACTATTGTGATTTTCGGACATAGGTTGATTTTAGTGTAGTTGTTTTGAGTTTAAATTTTTTTGTATTTTAATGATGATATTTTTGTAGAATGTGTGTACTGTATGAATAATGATTTCAATGGAATTGTTGTATTTACATTCAGCTTATGTATTACTTATATAAAATAACTGTATTTCGGAGCTGTCTCCAAATAACTGAATTGCAATAATTGAAACAAAAGAATGAAATGTGATAGGTACAGATGTACCGTAGTTAACAATCCCGCAATTCCGTGCAAATTAAAAAAAAAATTGTATGAATGTTATTTTTAAAGTAACTTTTCAAAATAATCAAGGAATTATTATTTGTAATATTGTTGTCAGACATAAGTTTCTTTCTGCATTATTGTATGTGCAGTTATTTTCCATGTAAAAAAGTTTTTAATATTGTATAGAATAGTTGTACTGTTGGACATAATGTTTCTCTGAAAGTATTCTTGTGTACTGGCTTTGGTATTTTTGCATTTATTTTATTAATACACTAAAATCTTTCATTTGATAAAAGAAATGTTTCTTAATATTATGTTTTTTATGTAATACACTAATTTCCTAGAGCTTTCAATATATTTTCAAGTTACTTAATAACATTAAATTTGCGAGATTCAACTTGACAGGCTATATGTGTGTTGATTGACTTCCATGGATTGAGGAAATTGTTGTTGTTAAAAAATGGAATAAATAGTTTGAGATTTTTCTGAATGAGATTTTTTCTTCCCAAAACATTNAATGTTTCTTAATATTATGTTTTTTATGTAATACACTAATTTCCTAGAGCTTTCAATATATTTTCAAGTTACTTAATCACATTAAATTTGCGAGATTCAAATTGACAGGCTATATGTGTGTTGATTGACTTCCATGGATTGAGGAAATTGTTGTTGTTAAAAAATGGAATAAATAGTTTGAGATTTTTCTGAATGAGATTTTTTCTTCCCAAAACATTCATGTATACATTTTTTTTCGTAAAAGTTATACGATTTAAAGATAAATGTTTTCATATTAGGTGATAAAATTTCTAGGTTGAAATGTAGTTTTAAAATTTCACATTTCAGCGAAGGATTAATTAAGACAATGTATGCAATCATCAGGAGTTACAGAACATAAGATAGGAGTGATTGAAACATAATTGAATTTTAACTTTTTTTCTGGCTGTGGTAATACTGTAAATCCGATCAACATGGATGAGAGGAGACTGGCGCTAACTGGAGCCGGCTGCACTACTTGAGCGAGAGACTTGTTGTTCCAACCTGTAATTGGTAGTGTTGTTTAGGTAATATGCACCACCGTTTGTTTCATATGGATGTTAGTTGTCTAAAAAAAAAAAAAAAAAAAAAGACGTTTATCTAGGTGGCTAATGACAGGGTGTTGGTAATGTGTGCTGTTAGGTGACGATACTGTTAAGAGTAAACTAAAACAGCATCTGTATCTTTGTTATAATATATAGCATATTATGCTAGATCATAATGAAAGTAGCAAGTACTACTTATGACATTAAAATGAAAACATCTTGGCTCACAGGCCTACGGGATAGTAACAGGCAGTTGGATGTAATGCGAAATAGTTAGAATTTTGTTGAAAACACTAAAGTTAAGAATCGTAATTCTTTTTCAAGTTCCCAGTCTTACACAAAAAAAATTATAGTGCACATTTGCTTAGCATTTTATCTGCAGTATACATAATTATTCACCCAATATGTTCACCTCAAATAACTTTTGAGCTGCTGAAGGTACACACATTTTGAGTTCGAATTCGAAAATGGTACCACGGGGCTCATAAGAAACGGTCTGTTTCTGTTCCGAGATGTAATTAATTACTGAAATAATGATATTAACTGTGTCTTTTTTTTAAGGGAAATACACAAATTTCTTCCAAAAGCACACCATGTTATTAAGCAGCAAGTTGAGTGACGTGATTACTTTGAAAATCCGAGGAGCACTTTTTTAGAAATAAGTAAGTGTTCATAGATGTGTACATTCATAGGTGTGTACATTCATAGGTGTTTACATTTAACTGTAACTGTAGCTGTGGCAGGGTAGGTTGTGTCATCTGCTGGGAGATGTTCGGCGGAGTGTTCCTACCAGGTGACGCACGCGCTAGTGATAACGTAACACAGGTATCGAACAAATGCGAAAGACTGTTTCTTGATGTTAATGATGTTACAGACAAATAAAACGTGAGTTTAATTTGTTGTTCATAGCTTTAATAATTAATTCACCAAGCAATCGTGTTTTTTTTTTTCACAGTCCACACAATGCAACCTCGGCCAGCAGATGACGTGACCTACCCCACCACAGCTACAAATTCCCCCCTTATATCTTATAAAGTGCTCGTCGGATTTTCAAAATAATCATGTCACTCAACTCGCCGCTTGAAAACATGTTATACTATTGGGAGAAATGAGTACATTCTCATTTCAAAAACCAAAGTCGATACAGTTATCTCAGTTAATTACATCTCGTAACAGATAACAAACAGTGTCTTATGAGCCCCACAGTGCCATTTACGGATTCTAAATCAAAATGAAGTTACCTTCAGTGGTCCGGAAGATATTTGTGGCGTACATCTTAGCTGAATAACTCAGCATATAAGCCACACAGGTAAGAAAACAACTTAGTCACCTGACATGTTTAAGGTGGTAATAACTTCAGGCACCTGCAAATGCCGTTGTACGAAGATGATCAAGCTGGGGAATTCGTAGATAGCGAAGGGGTGATACAGTTCAGCGAATGCCTCATTTGTTATGTATAATAAAATGGGACATAAAGTATATGTTAAGTGTCTGCGTCACCCACAATATCAAATTCTTTCATTTGCTGCTGATTTAATTTTCTGTGAAATAAAATTTCAATAATTGCTGCTATAGAAGTTTGAGTGTTTGCCTTACTCTGCAGTACAGGCATGAAATCCAAACTATCAAGTTAAAATTTTTTGCTAACAAACTTTAAAATATCAATATGTTCACCACATTTTTCCGAGCACTAAATAAAACATATTAAAAAATTAAGTACAAATATACTATACAACTTGTAAAATATTCTTTTTCTACAGTCGTTCTTAATAATTACTTATAAACTGTAATTACGACACGAAAACGAAGAATGTTGTGTATAAGACATGAAGTCGGGGCTTGAATGATCTGCAGAAGGGAGTGGTTTCATTGTGGTATGCCAAAGATCATAGTGTGTATGTTGCTGTACATAAATGGTACTGTCATACTGGCCTATCAGAAGTGAGAGTAATACCAATGTAAAGAGAATTTTCTTAAAAATTGTGGCCGGAACGACACTGACGGACAGGAACCACTAGCGTGTTTCATTGCTCGCGGAGAAAAATTACGTCATTCTCAGGCGAGCATTGCTTCTAGTAGTTGGTGCGAGCACTCCACAGCCAATTTCTGAAAGAACTTCGCATGGAGCTCAATGCTATGAACATAACCACAAAAGTTTCCCCGATTACAGTGGCGGAGTCAGCAGTGCGGTTGCATGCAGTGAAGCCTCGAGCTCCCGTGTTTCAAATATGAAGTATTATTGTATGAAATTGATGCTGTTTTCTTTTAACAGTACAATATTACTAGGCTAGAGCTCAATTTTGTTGCCAAAATCAGTGCATATGCTAAAATACTTGTTTTAAAATTTATAAAATAAATTTTGTGTACTCTATAAAAATTAGAAAAAAAACAATTTTAATCAAATTTTAATTTTAAAAGCTTTTGTTAAAATTATTTGTAAAAAACAATAGTATTCCTGTTTTAGTTATATGCCCAATTTTTAGTACCTTGGAGTTGCAAGTAATATTATTATGTAAATTTTGAGACATTTATTTTAACATATTTATTAATTTAGTTACTTATATCCCTGGTTTTTCCACAAAATTGTTAACACATTTAAATCCAAAACTATAAATAGTATCTATCAACTATTTTAGTATGTGATAATTATCAGCTATTCAAATTTATTGTCAGTAAAGCTAACCCAATACAATATATTATGTAGTTCAATTTTATATTTCGGGAATTCCCGCACTGCGATACCTTTGCAGAGCCCTTATTAAGGATCTGAGCTGCGTGCATGGCTTGTTGCTTAATATAATTCTTATGTAAGCAATTCTATAGAAACTCAACAGCCATGGTGCACCAATATCGTTTGAAAAGAAATTTTGTCTTTAAATACCATCTTCAATGATATATAGGGGCCGCGGTGGTGTAGTGGTTAGACTACTCACCTCCCACCAAGGCGAACCGGGTTGGATTCCCGGCGGGGTCGCTTCTGGATTTTCGCATGTGGGAATCGTGCCGGACGACGCCACTAGTCTGCGGGTTTTCTCGTGGATCTCCTGTTTCACTTCACCCTCATCGGTTCTCAAGACCTCGCTGTTAAGAGCCATCCAAATCTGTTCACCCACTCACCCACAAAATATACATACTGCATTAGATTTATACTCTTTGAGCTGACGACGCACGCCTTTGCTGAACATCGCAATTTAGTAACGTTATTTATAAACGCAACCACTCATCGTGGGCCAGCTAATTGAGGAACGGCTTCCGAGATAAACTGATCCGTAGTTTATTCAAGACTCACACTGTGACATTTCTCTGTACAATTTCGTACATTATTACGTAATAAACTACAATGGCAGTTTGGTTATCACGATATTCTGGGCAAACCTATGATCGCGCGTAACACATGCCAATAAAAATTTTGATCTACAAAAGAGCAACTTGTATTTGTGATATTCGCTCTCATGTTCAAGAAAAATGCAAGACGAAATATCCAGAGCTATCGAAAGTGGAATGTGGCAGAACAGTCTACAAAGAACCTGTGTTGATATGCATTGTTTCTGCTTTGTAGACTGCAGCCATCAGCGAAGTTTGGAGTTTATCATCACATGCAACAGACAAGAATTTCTTTTCGTAGCAAGCGTGCACACGTACGCAATTACATAAACTACGGCAAATATTAAGTGGGCCACTCATGTCAAGTAACATACGTAATCATTGCATCTTAACATGACAGCTCCCTATCACCAGTCCGTAGTTGAGTTGAGAGGTATGGTCGGCGCTGTAGAGTAAGGGCTTAAGGTATAAATGAGGAGAAGGAGGAGCAGCTTAGGAATGCCAGGAAGGGGAAATGGGAGTGCCCCGAGAAAACCCGCTGGCAACTGTCAACGTCCGCTACGTTTCCCACAAACTAAAGTCAGAGTGGCTCCATCGGGAATCGAACCCGGTTTGCGGTGGAAGTATAGTCTGGAAAAAAGTATGAAAATTGAGGAAAATAACTTTTCAAAAATGGATTAAATAAGTTTTAGAAATTTTTAATTTATATTTTTTTGTGCGTATCTAGAAATTAAAAAAATTAATACCTTCGGAAACAGATTAAAATAATTGTTCATGGTATTAGACTGTAATGATTTATCTTTCTCGGAAATGTGTTATGTCGTCCGCCCGTATTTCAGTTTTTAGCTTTTGAAGTCAAATGTAGACACAAAACAGCCGGAAGATAAACTGTTACCGCAGGTGAATCAAGTGTCGTATTTCAAAGAAATCTCTACTCGCCACTCCTGTGACTTTAATAAAACTTTAGCTGAAACAAAGTATTGTGTTAAAATAATCTTTTTTTACTTGTAAGAATTAAGATGTTAGGTTAAACTTCTCACATTTGCGATGAAAAACATGAAGAATGTATAGTTTTTTAATTGCTTAGTATTTTTAGTAAGTTATTATCAATATAATGTTGGGAAACCATATTATATAGAAATTTAGTGTGTATATACAATGTGTTTTAAACTTTATGTCGAAATTCAAACCACGCTATCTAAGGGCCAATACAAACAATAAATCCTTGTAGCAAATTGTTCGGAACATTCATCTAGTTTTTTTAAAACTGAAATTGAATTTAGCAAAACAGTGCTGGGAGTCCGCAACTTCACGTACCTGCCTGCACAACAAGTTGCGTATCACGAAGGCGTACAGAACTGTCGTGTCATGTAGTGACCGCCTGTACATAGGCCACCATGAACATGTGTCCAGTTGCTAACTTCAGTTTCAATTTGAAATACTAGATTTATTTTCCGAATATTTCGCTACTAGGATTTATTGTTTATATTAGCCCATATATGATGTGGTTTTAATTTCGAAATGTAGTTTAAAATCCGCGTTTATATAGCTTTTTTACTGCAACAAGGGTCTGGGCCACGGGAGTAGCTTACACTACTATAAAGATTCTGTACCGCGAAGTTGACACCTTAATAAGAAACCACTGATACTTACAGCGGTATCGATATGCGTTACATTTTTTTTACTGTTATCCGTGACGGAAGAACTCGGATACATAAAAAAAAAATTTTTAAGAGAAAAATATTTTTTTTCTGAACCTGTGGACACCGTTTGGCGATGTGTGTCGACAGCCAACGTAAGGAAAGCGCTGGGTTTAAGGTGTACCAGGCATTCACTACCCTGAAAACTGTTCAAACATCCACGCCTTTTCCGGGATCCAAACCCGTGGAGGGGGTTCGTGATAGATCGTGCATGCCAACTGCACAGTGCCCAAACATTGAGTTCCTACTTTGAATAGGGGTTTGGTAGCAACACTTTCAAAAATCATGAAGGTCAGAACACTCTTTAGATAAATACCTGCCCGTTTTGGAATTTCAGTACACTATCTCCTACGTGTCGATGCGAACGGGATATATTCAAGCAGATGCCCATGCTCTAGTGGCCCAGGTTGATAAATGAGTCAAAGAAACACAATTGCACATATTTAATAGAAGAGTCAGCGAGATATTTTTTTTCATTTTGTCACCAGCTACGAGATTTTATAGGCGTCATTTCAGTGGGACATTTAAGTGAACTCAAAAATTACTTTCCCGTGTTCGTTATGGTACAGAATTGCGGGTTAGTGCTCATTAAAAATATGACGGTGAGACGATGTATCCCTGTACTCCCTTCTCTTACGCCACTGAATCAAGGTTGCTGCGTTTTGCCTTATATGAGTTCTGCATAGCAACCATGTTTAAGCTTCTGTCCTAACAAGCGTTTTGCCTAAAATGCATTTTGCCTAACAGGCATCTTTCCTAACAGGCATCTTTCCTAACAGACGTTTCATCTATAAATTTAAAACGTGCCGCATATTTCCTGACTGGCATTTTGCCTACACGTGGTTTGCCTATAAGGAGTTTTGCCTACAGAATTTTAAACTTCCATTGTATTCCCAGACAGGCTGTTTTTAACTAAAAGGGTGTTTTGCTTACATTTTAGGCAAAACTACGGACCCCACTAAATCAAATAGTTATTTTCGTNCAGAAATATGCATACGTGAAGGTATGATCTCGTGGCTCTAACAATACGTGAGGTGAATTGAGCTACGTGAGCAGAGGAGGAAAGTCGGGTTGCACCTGTGTTCGAAAGGAGGACCTCTCGCAGCGCAAGCAGGCAGAGAGGCGACGAAGGTTGGACACACCGCTGTCGCAGAGGCGTTCGCGACCGGTTCCCCGGCTGCCACGGCGAGCGAGGGCCTTAATTATTCGGGCAGGGGAGTTAATTCCATTCGGGGAAGCGAGCGCGACGGAGAGATATACACGCCCGNGATGATTTAAGGGGGGGGGGGCACAGGCGACGTGGGGCAAGTACCGCGGACGATCTGATCTGTCTGTCCTCCGGGCAACGCATCGTGCTCTAGTGTGCGCGCCGTTCACGCCATACTGCCGCACATGGTTAGCCGGGCGCCTCATGAGTTACAGCCTGTTGACGACAAACTGAGCACTTCTGAAAGCCCTGCTTGAGATCTACTTGCATGAACGTTATGTATTCTTCCACCATATGTAAAATTATCATTGCCATGGGCCGGATCACTTTATTCACGAGTCATCAAGTGAAACTGTGGAATTATTAGAAAAGTAAATATTTTACAAAATTGACTAATTATGACACTCATATGCTTTAAAAAAACACAAAAAAAAGAAATCGTTTAAGTACTTACATATTTTATCTAATGTTTTTAATTTAACTTTAAAACATTAAACGATTTGCCGTTACCAATATTACTGGGTGCATACCAGTCAGTATGCCAGTTAAAATAAATGCAGGTAGGGACAGTGACATATTTTGAAGGATAATTTAAATAAATACTCAATAAATCGTTGACAGTTTATATAAGTAGAGACACTGGAAGATGACGAATGATTTTCGGGCTGACATAGCTATGATAACATTCTAACTAGTTTATTATTTTGTGATTGGATGATCAAGTTTTTGAATAGGCCAAGTTCTTTCCAGACCAATCATAAACGCTATTATTTAGAGTATCAGGATCATAAATGGGACAGTGAAATTGGTTAGTGGCTTCATACAGACTCTCCAGCCAATAACGAATGAAAACTGTCGGACGTGTGTGCACTACGTTCAAAAACTAGCAGTCAACTTTTCCAGCGATATACCATCGTCTCTAGTTACACTGAGAGAAAGGTTTGTTTGACTACACAATGTTTGTGTTTGCATATCGCCNCAGACCAATCATAAACGCTATTATTTAGAGTATCAGGATCATAAATGGGACAGTGAAATTGGTTAGTGGCTTCATACTGACTCTCCAGCCAATAACGAACGAAAACTGTCGGACGTGTGTGCACTACGTTCAAAAACTAGCAGTCAACTTTTCCAGCGATATACCATCGTCTCTAGTTACACTGAGAGAAAGGTTTGTTTGACTACACAATGTTTGTGTTTGCATATCGCCAAAAAAAAGTGTACAGTTGATTCATTTAGATATTTTGTTGGCAGTCAAATTTTGTTGTCCTAACACAGAGGTTTTGCCAACTCAAGCGTGTATTTTGTTAGAGGAACAAGCTAATTGTTGTTGTTTTCAAGTTCTGTTTACTCAACAAAAAGATTTGTTGGAGTAACTACTTATTTGTTTGGCCATGCACAAACAATTATTATGTTGGCTGGAACAAACGTTTTTCTCGGTGTATAAGTATGTAGAGGCCCAGAAATTTCGCGAATAAATTTTAGGTCAAGCTAGACTTTAAACATATCCACATTTAAGTCTCTTTTTTTTTTCCTTTCTTTTAATTGGTTTGCCGGTTGTTAGACCCGCCCTGACGACTATGGGCCAATAACGAACCTGTAAGAAAACAAGCAATGAATCCCGTGCTTTATGGCTCGAGGTAAATCTGCACCAACAGCCAATGAACAGTTAAACAAGTCTCGAGTACACAAGGTGTTGTTGTGGAATCCAGATTGTTGCCAGATGAACACGCAAAATTTTCTGTTCTTTAGTCATTAGCCAATTCCAGCATTTCAGGGGCGCTGTACAGCTCACAAGAACGCCATTTATTTCAAGGTTCTAACAATAAAAGTAATACAAAGCTAGAAAGTTTCTTTGTGTCATATTAAAAGCGCAGGCACTCTTGTTCGAAATGCTTTATTTTAAATAAGACATAATGGTTTTATCACAATCATTAAAAATACTCACATTCTTCAAGTTTGCGAAGAAACCATCCCTTATGGCAGAGAGCATTTCAAAACCAGAGCGGCTATACATTTAATACAATATATATAGTTATTTGTTAACGACATATTATTCTTGTTGCTAGAACCATATCAAAATATCTTGAAAATACATTAAGTTATTATTGCAGTTGTTAAGTGTTCAGAATTCTTGGATGTTATCTTTAAGGCATTGCCTCGCTCTTTAACTAAAGTTTTATTTACCTATTTGTTATGATTCTGTGTTTTATTCACTTCTTCCTCATTTGATTATTTATAATGAATGGCGTTATTTTACAGAATCGGCTTATTACCAGTTACTGGAATATTTCGTAATTTTACTTGAAGACAGGCTAGAGTTAAAACACATGTGCCTTCCAGTTATTTTGTTATTTTTTTACAGTGTGTTAAACATGCCCTAGGTGATCCTCAACCAATAACAAACACACAAGGAAAAATTTAGCGAACCCCACACTACCCAATGAAGGACAAAACTGGCTACTCATTGGGGCAGCATCCAATGGAAAATAGCTGTGACTCGAATATATAAAGGAGTGTGGAGTGTAACCTCGGCGGCGGCTCACTTCCTTACACTTCTCCATACAGTACGGACGTGCACAGCCCCAAACAAACACACACACACACAGCGTCCTCCCACGCGTCCCATACTTACGCCCTGTCAAGGCAGTTCATGTGGGTGCACTGGCAGACAGTTTTCGCCTAGATGCACACATGGTCAGTCAGGACAGGGTTAGGAGGTACTAGTTTTTAAGTTAGTTTTAATTTCATAAAATTCAAAAATCTTACAAACAATATAATGATCCAAAAACAAAATATAAAATTTACAAATTTAAAAATTAAGTAAAAAAAATGTAAAATATTAAAAACATTTTTTAAAAAAGTTTACTAAAATTTACGAAAATATTTTGATCCAAGGACGTAAGGGTGGTTTTAGTTATTATGGCACGACTTACAAATGATGCCCTTCGGGAGGCTGACGTAGGTATGCCATCTACACTGGCTAACCCTAGTTTTCACCAGGGATGCCAACAGTCCTGGTACATAAGGTGCCAGAAAAGTATTCTAAATACTTGCAACTTTATTCACAAACACCACACAATGAAATGACAGGAGAATAAGAGCGAGGCCGAACCCTGACTTGCAGTGCCACAAGGACTGATGTGCCAAGGAGGTTTGTCGATGAGCAGCGACTCGAGTTGTAGGGACTCGCCGAGATACTACACGCGAGTTTAACTAGCCACTTGAAAACAACACTACAACATGTTCTACAGACATCACGACACTACAACACGCCCATCGGGAGACTGGTGGGGAGCTTCACTCCCTCGCCGATAACACTTACGCGTAAATGTACTAAGATAGCAACAGTGGCTAACAACTATAAATACGGGACAGGAGCCCAGCTAAAACATGAACACGGCAGCCCGCCGCCGACTCGGTGATTAGACCCAAGTCTGTCGGGCTGCAACTAGATTTGCAAACCCACTTAACGACTTATGGGAATTTCGGTTCCTGGTCTCGTGACAGCACGGCTCTTCCGGGGGCATATGATATTTTCCAGACCCCACTCATTATTGGAATCGTGAAGCAGTTTCTCGGAACGAGAAGACTCTTAACACAAATTTACGCAATGGCCCTACCCGCGTCTCGAACCCAGAATCTTTCGCGTTGTAGACTCGCACGCGAAGCAACAACGTCGCACAGAAGTTGGCAGTTGACAGTGACTTACGTGTCCAAGATTGACAGAGAGCATTAGCAACATCCAGTGCTGGGTAAGAATACCGCATAAACCACTTTTAATTGATACCTAAAAACAAGGCTGTAACTTCAAATCTAGACGTACACGAACGTTGATAATATTACTGTGATAGCCAAATGTAACTTGAATTCTTCAGTGCGATCTCAGCTGCGTATAATCTTTTGGGAAAAAAGTATAATATAGACAGAGCAGGTTTGGTTTTGATAGGTTACCCACACATAAGTGTGCTGTTTGTAAATATTTAAGGACAGTTTGATTTAATTTGTAACCAACATCTTGATTAACATTACGGCATACCGGGAACTAATATAATCCCAGTAAAATAAAATTACCCACTGGACCGTTTTCTTGCACAGTCTCGATTGCCATACAACAGTGAAGTCACCATTTAAAGCCTTAATTTGTCAGTGAGAGAAAGGTAGACGCTGCCAAATAATTTGTGTTGATCCTAACATTATTTCGTATTTACTAAAAACCAGGTTTTGTTGATTACAAAAACAGTTCCTATTGTGTAATCACTAATAAACCATTTTCCTACCACCCCGGAATCAGTTCAAACTTGAGATTTTTGTATTTCTGAAGCACGGAAGCAAGAAACTTCATGGGTTTTACTGACGCAAAAAACGCCGCATTGCCGCACCGTAAAGAGAAAGAGAAATGGCATAGAGTACTTAAGAAGTTACTGATAACCAATAAATCATACTTTCCTCTACATGGGTGCAAATAAATTATAGTGAAGTTCTTGAAAGCTATGATAGTAGGTAACTATTTACGTGTCATGGACAGTAAAATCAGTAAAGATGAAACCAGAAACACGTGAAAGAGTACCAATAAAATTTAAAATACACGAGTGACTTGCCCGGGATTCGAATTCAGAAAAACTCGTAAAATTAAGCAAGTTTGCAAGCAACAGCATCTGAGAAGTATGATTTTGAGCATGAACTTCGGATATAATCAGTCTAATGTTTGGATGATAAAGTTCACTAACCTGAAATATTTACATAGCCAACATTTTGAAAATAAGTGCGTCAGCCACTAAAAACACATACGTTTATATGGCCTACCATAACGCCAATTTTGTGAAAAATTTAGTGGAAATCGTTTAATTGTTCTCCGAGATATGGCATTACAAATAATTTTTTTACAGAATATCTTATAAAGTTGCCTGAAAAGAGTTTATGTATAATAGATGTTTCTAATATTAACTATCAGCCAAAAAAATTTATTGAATTTCGTTAAATTTTTAAATATATATGCCAAATATATCAAAATATTTTTATCGCCACCATTTCTTAAATCAACGTATCTCCGTATTTAAATCATGTAACTTTGCATGATTTATGTAGTTGTACAAAATTTGAGGGAAATTAGTTTAATTGTCCCAGAACTATGGCAAAATGTTCCATTTACTCGCCTGACACGATTTTGCGAAAAATCCTGCAAAATAATAACTCTTTGTGCATAAATTATGCTTCTAATTGATATAGTTTGTCTACAAAATATCGAAGAATTTTGTTGAAACGTTTCAAAGGTGTAACAAATTAATCTTAATTATTTATATAAACCCAATTTCAACATGCTTGCCGCAGATAACACATGTTAATTTACGTACCCTACTGTAGCAATTCTTGGGTGAAATTTGGGTATGTATCCGTTTATTGGTTCTCATGATATGCCACAAAACCACCATTTTTCATGTGACGATCTTCATAAATGGAGGACAAAATGTTTAGCTATTAACTCATTCGATTATTATCGTAGATACAATATACAAAGTTAAATTTAAATCTGTTACTTAGTTTTGTGGCTATAGCACACTAAGCTAAAATGTTTGTATGAGTTCCACTAGGAAAATAAAATACATGCACATTTAAAACACGTAAATTAATAAGGCCTACCACACTACAACTTCTTCGCCATATTTGAAAGAAATGGGTTTATTGTTTCCCGAGATTTGCATAAAAATAGTATTATTTCATCTGAGGCTATCTTACAAAATTGTGGAAAAATAAGGTTTTGCATAGACAATTTTCATGGATATAATTGATACTGTCCGCATATAAAGTTAAGTTGAAATTTGTTTTGTAGTTTCGTAGATAAAACAATTCGGAGCTAAAAATTTTATATGGCCACCATTTTGAAAATATGTGTGTCTGCCCCTCTCAATGTTTACCATTTTACACGGCCGGCCATAGTGCTACTTATTTGGCAAATTTTGGTAGTAATAGGTTTTTTTCGGAGATATAACATAATTTTAATTTGTCATGGGGTACTGTTTAACGAAATGGCGGACAAAAGTGATTTAGTGTCACACATTTGATGGTTTTAGTATATACAGCCAGCATACGAAGTTTCATTGGAATCAAAGACATGGTTTTTACGATATAACATACAAAACTAATATAGCTATATGACCGCCATTTTGAAAGTAAGTATCTGACATGCCTAGAAAACTTCAGTTAACATCATCTACAACAGTACTACTTGTTTGCCATATTTGATAGGAATCGGTCAATTGTTTCCCGAGATATGACATAAAAATTTCATTCATTCATGTGACACTATCTTACATAATGGATTACAAATAAGGCTCTGTGTAGACACATTTGATGTAAGTTATATGTACTCCAGCATACAAAGTTAAGTTGGAATTGATTTTATGGTTTCGAATATATAGCGTACTGTACTAAAATAGCTAGATAGCCACCATTTTGAAAATAAGTGTATGTCACACTTGAAATATATTTGTTCATATCAAGTGCCACAGTACTAATTGTTAGCCAAATTTGATATGAAACTGTATAATCTTTCCCAAGATATTACACAAAAACTTTATTTGTTCTTTTTTCTCTCTCTTAAAAATGGTTTACAAAATTGGTTGTATTTCGGCTTATATTATACTTGTAATACATACCATCAGCGTACAAAATATCGTTGCAATTAGTTAAACGGTTTGGTAGTTATACCAAATAAATTTAAAATATTTGTAAGGCCACCATTTTTAAAATAAGAGTCTGACATTCTTGAAACACATGTATACATACCAACTTTTGCAGTACTACTTGTTCGCCAAATTTGGTAGCAATCTGTTAATTGTTTTCCGAGTTATTGCACAAAAATGTTATTAATTCATTTAGCGCTATCTTACAAATTGGCTTACAAAAGTGGTCGTATTTTGGCTTATATGATGTTTGAAATAGACACTGTCAGCATTCAAAATTTGGTTTAAGTTGGTTAAACGTTATGGTGGTTCTATCATATAAATCTAAAATATTTGTTTGGCCACTATTTTGAAAGTAAATGCCTAATTTACTTTAATTAGTTACATTTCCTGGCTTATCATAGTACGACATACGTGCCAAATTTGGCAAAAATTGGTTCGGTAGTTTTCGAGATATAACATATAAGCTCTATATTTTCATATGGCGCTATCTTGGCGGAGCAACAACAATATTTACCTCTGAATTAGATGCTTCTGACTTGCGCTGCCAGCATACAAAATTTGGTTTACATAGGTTGAATGGTTCCCGAGATGTGACACATCACTCTAAATTTTAAAAGTAATTGCCTGGGGTGGTCGAAAACTGTAAAAGATAGGTGTCCTTACTAAGTACTATATGTGTACCGAGTTTGGTGAAATACGGGTCAAGCGTTCAAAAATTGAAAGGAGGGACAACAACACACACATACTCACATAGTATCACACATACATACTCGCACACAAACACACACAGACGCACATACAGGAAAGTGATCTCATACGCCTTTCGTTCCTTCGGATAGTAGACTAATAAAGAATTATGTCATCACGTATTTTAATTTAGATATGTTTTTTTATTAATGCTCTTGCTTAACCTTTCCATAAACTACCAAATTTTAAGACTCGTTTATTTGTTGAACATCTCAAGCATCAATAAGTTTGTGGACTGGTGCCTCAAGTGTAGGCAACCACGAATCACTGCGTCCAAAGTTCGTAATATTGTCCTGGAAATACTTTTGATTGTCCGAGACTTGGAAATCGTAGGTACAGGCATTGAATATATGGTCGCCTTTACGCCCGAGTCACTGTTTACATCGGCAACTCTCCTCTAGTATTTTCAGTTGCGAACCTATAATTTTATGGGGCCGCAGTGATGTAGTGGTCAAACCACTCGCCTCTCACCTAGGTGGTCTGGAATTGATTCCCGGCAGGGTCGCTCCCAGATTTTCGCATGTGGTAATCTTGCCAGACGATGCCGCTGGTCGGCGGGTTGGTTTTCTCGGGGATCTCCAGTTTCCACCCCTCCCTCATTCCGGTGCCTCTCTGTACTCACCTCGCTTCACCCTCATTAGCTCTCAAGACCTCGATATTAAGTCAAAGGTGTGTTGCATGTCCGTATGCTATGTTATGTAGCCTATTCCGAAAGTTTCATGCCACAAAAAGATTGTGTCATGAAACATTTTTCACTTTAAAACTATACAAACTCATGGACGTAAATAGAAAAAGAAAACTACTATTTTGACGTGAAAATTTTTCAAGTTATCAATAATATTGAACAGTTTTTTTTAATGACAAGCCGACCTCCCGTGGCGCAGTCGGTTGGCGCGCCGTCAGTCTGGGGTACGGAAGGTTCTGATTTCGAATCTCAGGTAAGGCACGGGTGTTATTTTTAGTTAGGTCATCAGTTAGTTTGTAAGCCGTACCCTGATCAGCCTTCAGGCATAACAGCAAGGGACGTTAATAATCCCCATACAATACAATGCGAATTTAAATGACAACTATACGATTGGGGCTCTGCGCCCTGTTTGTTTGCCTAGGCAGACGGCGCCCTTCAGGTTTTGTTCGGAACTCGATGTCATTGCTGTGAAAGGCATCTTACTGTTGCTCTGCAATAGCGATAGTCAGCTTGGAAATGGTAGAAATGCGAAGGTAGAGGACGCGCGGATCGCAGTCGGGAGCAGGCCGTTGTTCGACATCGCGTCGTCGCCGCGCTAGAGGCGAGGTTTTTGCCCTCCCGGGAGCCCGGAGGCCGGAAGAGGTGAAAGTCGCGCACCTGGGTTGGCGCCCGGGTCGGATGACTCATGCATGCGCTCCCGACGAAATTCTTGCAGCAGGCTGCAGCGAACCTTTCTCGCGCGCCGCTCCGGCCGCAGTGCCGGCGTCCGAAACACCGTGATTCGTGTTTCTGTTCACCGCGTGGCACTAGCGCGAGGCTGGTAGAGCTGGCTTGCAGGGGCGCCTGAACTATTTTCATTTAGGGAAGAGGGAGGTTCTCAAAGGGAATTTGGCGCTCCTGGCGCTGCGAAAAGTACTCCTCCCCAAAGTTTTATTTGGCAATCAATCAGGGCTGTAATTACACGCACACACTCACACATTGTTCCCTATTCACATATTTTGACACAAAATATTTATACCAACATAAATATTACTATTTAGTATTATTATTGATCTGCAGTTTTAGTAACTATTCGTAAAATAAGAACTTCAATCTGCGTTGTTTTCTTGTGGTGCCTCTCATAAAGTCTTGACACCTGCAAGTGAAACTGCGGGGCGGGGCTTAGTTCACCATTGTCTCAGCTCTGATATATTTTTTATTTCAACCCGTTGCATATGCTTCCACCACGCACACAAATTAATAATGTTATTAACTACACTAGTATAAATTTATTTAAGACCTTCTCGTAGGAATACACATATTTGTTCTGTAGTTGCTTCACAAAAAGGCGGTGGTATGTGGAAATGATTAACACATCAAGTCCGTGGAACATCCACAACATCAAATGCAAAACATGCAGCAGACACCACACCTTAATAAGGAGTGTAACCAACCCGAACGGCCACACATGCAGCAATTCTGGCATGTAACCTGTTGTACAAATGCTGCGTCTATCTGGGATACGGTTTTCCATATTCGCTGTACTTCTTGGCGTAGCTGGGCGATGGTCGTTGCCGGAACTGGACTGGATGTTGGGCGCCTATCATGTCCTACACATGCTCGATGGGGCTGAGGTCTGGAGATCTATCGGGCCATGGTGGAATGCGTACACAGTGTAGAGCATGCTGTGTTGCCCTAGCGACATGGGGACACGCGATATCGTGCTGGAAGATTTTGGTTCCTGTCGGTTGTAGAGATAGTCGGATTACAGGATTGACAAAGTCACGGATGTACAACACACTCGTCATGCTCCATTGATTTGTAGCTATGCCTCCTTCTCCCCGCCCGAAGTGCGAACACAAGGCGGATTGTATTGCTCACCCACACGTCTACGGACGCCAACACGTCCATCTCTTTGTCCAACGCAGAAACGACTCTAACCACTGAACAACACTGCTTTCCATTCACCCGGGGCCGCAGTGGCTGAGCGGTTAGACTGCTTGCCTCCCATAAAGGCGAATAACCGGGCTCAATCCCCGGTCGGGCCACTCCCGGATTTTCGTAAGTGGGAATCGTGCCAGACGATGCCGCTGGTCGTCGGGTTTTCTCGGGGATCTCCCATTTCCCCCTCCCTTGCATTCTGGCGCTACTCCATTCTCACCTCATTTCAGCCTCGCCGGCTCTCAAGACTTCGTTGTTAAGAGTCACCCAAATATCTCAACTCAACTCAACTCAAATCCATTCGCCTTTCCAACCCACCCTCTCCCGACACCACTGGAGAAGTTCATGACGATGAGAAGGTGTCAGGGGTAAACGTGACAGAGGAACACGAGAACGTAGGCTATCTCAAATAGTTGATTGTTTATTGTTCATGCACACACACATGAGGAGGGGAGGGGGCTACAGTGGCTCTGATTGCACGTGTGGTTGCTGTTTTTTCAGCCTGGGTGGCCCGAACGATTCTTCTGTCCAGGCACTCATCACTGGTGGGGCTAGGCGACTGTAGGAACCCTCTGTCACCTATGTTCTCCACCATCTATGCACCATTGACACGTCACGCCCCAAGTGAGTGGCAGTTCTGCGGAACGTCCAGCCACCCACTTTACGTCCACGCTCAAAGACACTTAATTGTTCAATTGCCGCTCGCCGTCGTCTTCCAAGCATTGCAGACACTCTCTGTAATACACGCGCAGTGGAATCGCACTGCCAACTTCTCTCGTCGTGTGGTCATATAACCTGTGGTAAGACTCTTGGTTTAATGACTGCAGATAAATAGTGCAGGTGAGTGGTGTTCTTTCACTTACTATCAGAATTCCCTTTGCACACGAACGTTTTGTGTGGTAAAACTGGTTTGTTTGGGCGATGTTTACTGGGTATTTTTGATTTAACTGCCACTAGTATATAACTGTTTAAAAATTACGCTGATTTTCTTTCTGATGTGTATATACACTGAAGAGCCAAATAAACTGGTATAGGCGTGCGTATGCAAACAACAGAGGTATGGAACCAATCAGAGTAACGCGATGCGGTCGGCAGCGCCTATATAAGACAACAAGGGTCTGGCAAAGTTGCTAGATCGGTTACTGCTGCTACAATGGCAGGTTATCAAGATTTAAGTGAGTTTGAACGTGGTGTTATAGTCGGCGCACGAGAGATGGGACATAGCATTTCCGAGGTAGCGATAACAATTGGATGTTCACGTACGACCATTTCACGAGTGTACCGTGAATATCGGGAATCCGGTAAAACATCACATCTTTGACATAGCTGTGGCCGGAAAAAGATCGTGAAAGAACGTGACAAACGACAACTGACGAAAATAATTAAACGTGACATGACAGACGTGCAACCCTTTCTCAAATTGTCGCAGATTGAATTTGTGGACTGCCCTGCAGAATTCATGGTGTGAATTGCCTCCTCCTGCATACCTTCAGACATTAGTGGAGTCCATGCCACGTCGTCTTACGGCACTTTTGCGTGCTCGGGAGGCACTGCATGAGATAATGCTGGTGTACCAATTTTTTTGGCTCTTCAGTGTAAAACAAGAAGTTACCGCAATAAGTAGTTAGCTTATTTCCCTCTAAATGGAAGCAAGTATATTTCATGAGTTTCTTAAAAGCGAAGATTGTATGTAGGTCTTGATTTCTTGTTGGCGGAGGTATCACTAGAGATGGAACCACAAAAAAAAATTACAATGCTGATGAGACAATTACACATACACATGTGTCTTAACCATGACTATAAACCAAATCCTTCCGTACTATAAGCTGGCATCCTGCCAACATCATCACAGACGTAAGATTAGGATTACTTCAGTTGTAATTAGTCTGACATTTTGGAAGACAGGGTTTTCTTACCTGGATATTTAGAGGCCAGTCATTTTTGAATCAAGTATGTGAGTCACTTAAATCATGTAAGTTTACAAAGCCCCCTGTATCACTACTTGTGTGCAAAATTTGGTGATAATCAATTGACTGATTGTTTGCTTAAATATAGCATAAAAGCCCCATTTTCTCATGTGGTGCTATATACATAAATGACGGACAAATATCGATGTTCGTCGTATATACTGCTAGCATTTAAAATGTGTGTGGAATAATTTGCAACATAACTGCATATTAACATAAAAAAAAAATTTTACCGCTGTTATTTTGATATGTGACTATCCCCGTAAGTCACAGAAATTTAGTTGAACAACAAAAGCATATCTTGTCGCCTGAAATTGGTTGAGATCGGTTGACTGTTTCCCGAGATATGACGTAAAAAATAAATTTTTACATGTGGCGCTATTTTTACAAAATAGAGGAGAAAAGAGGCTGAGTATATACACATATGAATGTCGTAATAAAATAGCTATTATATCTTATCGGTACAATCCATCGTGGCGCATTTTAATATTTTGGGAAGTTATTAAAATTAATATACTTTATTCAACATAATACGCGTGGTGATTTGTAATTTCAGTTAATTTTAAAGCAAAGAAAAAAATGGGCTGACTGGAATTGGATCCAATAATCTTCCAATCGTAGATGGATGCTCCATCAGTAACGCTTGCTGCGTGTGAACATAAGGGGAAGGATTGACGAAGCTATCTCACGATTGCCGGACCGTTCTGTTGACACTCAGCTACTGACCAGTCCGTGACTAGCTATAGCCACATTGCGCAGCATATCTGCACACTGTTCACGGGTAAAGTAAGCACTCTTGAAATCAACCTATATGAAAAAAGGTATCACTGCCAATTAAATACGCTACAGTACAGGTCTTGATATATGATATTGAAACGCACCTGTATAAGAATTAACTGACCATTGAAAGTCTTATGTAAAATTTAAAAACGTTGTTTTATATTCCAGTGCGAGTGTGTATTAGAAAATTGGAACTATTTGATATATTTTATAGGAAGTTTCTAAGATAGCGCTATATGAATCAATAAAGTTTTTATGTCATATATCGGGAAAGAATTAACAGATTCCTACCAAATTTGGCAAAAAAGTAGTGTGGTGGCAGGTCATAAAAATTGGTTTGTTTTAAATATGTCAGATTCTTACTTTCAAAATGGCGGCTATATAGCCATTTTAGCTTAGCATGCCATTTAGTCGAAATCATGTACAGTAATGAAGTCCAACTTAACTTGATATGCATACAGTATATATATAAGTTATCAAATGCGTATACACGGATCCTCTTTTGTCCGCCATTTTGTAACAGAGTGCCACGCGAATAAGTTAATCTTTTATGTAATATCTCGGAAAACAATCAACCTTTTCCCACCAAATATTTGGCGAAGAAGTTGTACTGCGGTAGGTCATATTAATTTAATGTTTTAAGTATGCCAGACACTTATTTTCAGAATGGTGGCAATTATAGCACCTTAGCTTAGCGTGTTATATCTACGAAACTATGTAACCTACTTTAACTTAACTTTGTATACTGCCATTATCTATAACAATTATCGAATGTGCAAATACATAACCTTTTTGTCCTCCATGGAGGTTTTATGCCATATCTCGAGGAGCAATTAACCGATCCCCACCAAATTTAACATGCAAGTAGTGCTACAATAGGGTATGTAAACTAACATTTAGGTGTGGCAGGTCTTTTATTATGGCGTTAATTTAAATAATTTAGGTTAGTATGTTATATCAATCAAACAATTAAATAAAATTTAACCACATTTTGTACACAAACAATATTCATTACATTTATTAATAATGCACACAGAGATCCTCATTTGTCGACCGTTTTGCAAAATATTGCCAGGTGAGGAATCTGGACATTTTGACTAATTTTCGGAACAATTCAACTAATTTCCACCGAATTTTTTACATCATTAGTGCTACATAAGCCCGAGTAAATTTATATGATTAAATTGGGGTTAACCATTGATTTTCAAAATGGTGGCCATGCAAATATTTCGATAAGTTTGTCATACTTATTAAACAAACCAACCAAAGTCAATCAAGATTTGTATGCTGACAGTATCTATTAGAAGCATTATGAACGGAACTTTTTTTTAAGCAATTTTGTAAGACATCACCAAAAAAGAAAATATAGTTTTTATATCACGTCTCAGGGGCCAATCAACCTATTTCCACCAAATTGCTCACACAGGTAGTGCTACGGTAGGCCGTGTAAACTTACGTGTTTGGTCAAGTGGTTCACACACTTATTTTCAAAATGATGATCCTTTAAGTATTTCAGGTTTTTAAACCCTACAACTCAAAACATTATACTTATTAAATCCCGAGTTGATGCTCCGCAATGCAGTTGATTGCACGCTAGCTTATGGTACGTGGTTGTCTCGGTTCGAGTCCCGGATAACGCACGTGTGTATTTGTAATTGTCTCACTACTGTTGCGTGTGTTTCTGGTTCCATCTCTAACAATGTTGCCGTTGACGAGACGTCAAAGCCTACCTACGTTCTAAGCTTTTAAAATATTAAAAAAATTATTTGCACCTACGTGGAAGACAGTGGGTTCATTAGTTATATCAGCAACTTATTTATTTTTTTACTGCTTTATTCACATTAGAGTACGAAAATCATAGTGGTGATATATTTAGGTTTCTAACAAATTCACGTTTTCACTTTACTTACGATTTAATACAGTCATCAAATCCTTGGAAATGTAAATTTTACATATGGCGGAAATATACAAAATGAGAAGAAAATTATTTCTATAGCATGGCTTACTAAAATGTTCAGTTAACCGCGAAGAGCTTATAACCACATGTATTATGAAGAGTTTCCTCTGCGTATGAGTTGGAATTATGAGAACACAATAACGTTACAAGTTTGATTCTGACAGACTACTCTTGAGTGGCTTTTTTTTATTCATTCCTGGTAAACGCAAGTGGAGTGTCTTGCAATGCGAGGCCAAATTCCAACTGAAAAAAATAAAACATAAATAATCATGTTACATTTTGAAATATAGGCCTACCAACATAAATTGGCTCTCACGGAAATCGAAACACTAATAATTTTAATACAGCATTCTGTTTTATTCAACCCACATGTCTCGGAATTTAACTTTGGTTAAGAAGTTCTGTTGTAGACTTACTTTAGTAAGTGGAATGCGATTCGTTCTTTTTTTATTCCTCTATACTCAGCGTGTTAAAAAACACACTGGATACACCTACAAAATAACATATTCCTATTAATAAACTACATGGCTAATTTAGAGACAGACTCATGTTTATAAATTTTGACCTGTAGTTCCCTCCGACGTCATGTCCTTCCACGGTCCAGATCAAGAATTTCTTTTTTCGAGATTGCAAGCATACCACACAATTGCGTTCGAAAACATCTTGTTGTGAACGGAAGTGACACATACCACCACGTCGCTAAGTTTTGTTCGCGACGACGATATGACGATGAACTCTTTCCATCCTGTCGGGCTACGATGATAAGATATGCCGACCGCATGACTGTCGCAGCGGTTCCTGCGAAGCACCAGGAAGTGTTTCCTTAAGCAGACACTTGGAATAACATCCACCCGTTAACTTATTTTGGGGCCGAGAAGGGTTCTCTACATCCGTCGGGATCATGCTATGGATGGGACTCAGGCAGATGCCCGCAAGAAGAATAATTTTCCATGCCGCTAAATACAGGCTTATTCTAAAATCATGGGACAAACATTGAGGGGTGGTAGAGCTCACTAAAACAAACAATTATTGTATAGGAATATATGGGCGGGAGTGACGCGTTGAGGCACAAACACAAAAATAACACATTTAAATGCAACACATTGTTTATTTACAACGTCGCCGCTAAATGCCTTTTTACAGCAATGTTTATAATAATTGCTCAAAATAGCTACCGCTGACAGTAATGCAACCTTGGTAGCGTCGGTGGAGTGATTGGCGAACAAATTTCAAATACGCCGGGTATTTCACGCACGCGTGCAGCCGCACAGGATAGTCGAGCGACGAGGTATTCAATGGAATCAACTGGAGTCTCGTAAATGAGGGCTTTCAAATGCCCCCATAGGAAAAAATCGAGACTCGATCAATCTGGCGATCGTGGTGGCCATCGGACTGTTTGTGCCTCAACGCGTCACTTCCGCCCATATATCCCTATACAATAATTGTTTGTTTTAGTGAGCTCTACCACCCCTCAATGTTTGTCCCGTGATTTTAGAATCATCCTATATATGACAATTCCTGACTTCCCACCTGTGTCAAGAAATGATTTTATATAATCAAATTTAGCTACCCCTAATGTAAAATAAACAGAACACACCACGAGCCAGTTCCTCGAAGTAATGGAATTCACTGGAAAATAAGGCAGTCAGGGTTACGTAATTCAAATTGAGTCTCAATTTTAACCACTTATATTTCACTATCTTGTGTACAGCAATTTTTACTGGTTTGCAACCAATATTCACCAGTTCGGAGTACTTTTTTCTGTGGTAGCTTGAATTACTACTCCTGTCCGCGCATTTCGAAGACATTGGCTGTGTTGCAGGCTACCCTCACACGCGTCATAAGCAGTCAGCTGTCAGAATCACATCATGAAAACATGTTATAGAAACAATATTCATATTCGTTACGTATTTGTAATAAAGCTAATACTTTGTTTTTAGTATTAAATAACCATCAATCTTTGCTGTCTGATTTGCTTGTACATGTACATAAGCCCGACATGCCACGTCCGCCATCTTGGGCAAGACTTGTAACTTGGTGCGTTTTTACCCCAAAACGAAATAACAAATAAAAGTACTTCGAAACTGCAAGTAAATATTCTCCTGCGTGCATGCGGTATATTTTAAAACTATAAACATTATAGAATGCATTAAAAAATACACACAAGTGAGAGAAGCGAGTGAAGAGATTTGGGCGATTCTTAACATCTAGGTCTTGAGAGCCGATGAGGGCGAAGTGAGGTGAGTATGGAGCAGCGCCGGAATACAAGGGCGGGGGTAACGGGAAATCCCCGAGAAAACCCGCCTACCAGCGGCATCGTCCTGCACGATTCCCACATGCGAAAATCCAGGAGCGACCGCATCGGGTATCGAACCAGGTTCGTCTAGGTGACACACAACAAAGTTTGACTTAAATTAAAATTACGGGAGACCGTCGTAACGATTTTTTGTTGCATACTATGAACCGCTAGCACGCCATGGCTTTAACTTACTTTGTCCTTGACATGTTTATCTCTGCTGTCACCTTGGGAGAGGATAAAGTTTTGTTCTTTTCTGACCGACAGGGCACAACGCATTACTAGCTTCCGATGTCGGTATTGCTGGATTTTATCGCTGTTACTATATCACCTGTACAGCCGCTAGCACGAAACAATCACTGATACCCTCTCGGCAGTTACGATTTGGAGAATAAGGACGTTGGAGGATGTTTGACAGTTAGAGAACTTTCGGAAGTTCGAATCTAATATGTATGCTCTCACAGTAAAAATTCCGATACGACTTACAAAATAGTAGCGTAGCAAAGAAAAAACTGATAAAATGTGAAATTTTGAAGGATTTAATTATTTTGTCTACTGGGTCTTAGGCATCCGTGGAAAAACTGTTCCACGTGCGTAAAATATGTCAACATAAGAATAGCATTTTAAAAAAAATTCCACATTCTACAAGTTTCAGTTTTCTATTTCCTTTTCTTACGTGTGTAATTTTTTTTTTTAAGTGAAACTGGCGTATTCGCAGTCATTTTTAGGTACAAAAACGCCCCTGGAGGATATTTAAAGTGGTTGAGTTATGTGCAGCACACATTTCTCTTTACTATTACATCGTGATAAGATAAATAAACCGTTGGGAATTTAAAGAGGCAAGCTGCTTATATAAAGACTGCGTGCCAGTTCAGTGCCAATGAGGCATGTTCTAAGTGCACCTGTGTCGCCCTTATAGATCCCCCGGTTTCAAGCATCCAACACGCAAAATACTTCCAGCCAGGCGAACCCTTAGGTTGGGATTACGATAACTTCACGTTTAACAAAACACGTAACGAATAACACGTTCACGCATAAGCCTTGTAAAGCTTACCAATGTAAATATTTTGCGAGATACGTGACTATACGACATGATCTTGCTGGCCAGTTATAATGGGAACGGAGTTGTGTTATCTTTGCTTTTAATGATTCTGTTTTAATTTTTTCCCATGTCGTCTACTAACATATTTATCTTCAAAATAAAGACTAGTAGATAATATAAGTTAAGGCTACATCATAAATTGAATCCAAAATTTAACAATGAACGTTACGAATAAAATTCCTAGGCGATGAATAACTCGCAACATTCATGTGCAAGGACTAAAGCGGATTATTTCATTTGCATTCAGTAAGCCTGATATTTAGAGAGTTTATGCATTGCCGCAAATTTAAAATTATGTTTAGCAGAAGTATTAAGGGGTTTGCATGTAGTGCTTAATGATTTTCATCTAATTGTAAACTTAAACATATTATACAAATTATTTAAACAATGTGGTTTTCTTTATAATTTTCACAATTAATGTACACATGAATATACGGATATTATTTATGCATCTCTCAGGAATTTCATTTTGTATGTTATGGTCATCTACTTGTTTTCGGAGTTTGAATAAATGACGAATGCCAAACTTCCGCAATATTTTCTTAGTCGCATGACAATTATAAAACAGATACTTCTGAACGACTTTAATTTTGAGTTTTCGTATTATAAACGCAACAAAATATTTCGCGGCATTTTGATTCAATACATATAGTGCACGTGTTTGCGTCATGCATCTTTATACGACATCCGAAGCGATCAAGTTTTGCGTATACGAAAAAATGTAACGTGTTACGTGTTTCGTGTGAAGTGAATTTAACAAGGGTACGGAAAGGTCTTGTCTTAATTCATTTTAAGTCGTGCTTAGCAAAATTTATTTTACAAAAATTCAGGGATCGCCACAAACCAAACATATGCAAAAATATCTTTATTTTCAGAATTTTTTTTTTTGTAATTGCAAAATAATTTCCTTGTACGATTTTATAGATGTCTTGAAGTAGCTCTTGGCATCTTGTTTTCCAGCGTGAGTTATCCCATCGCTGTACGTAAGTTAGTTTTCATTAAACGTTCATTTCTAAAACCGTAAAATTGCCAATTTTGACATGTGTTTATGCGAGAACTATGCGCTCAATGTTTTTGTAAGGAAAGAGAAATCACTAAAACTTGAACATTATGTTGTACAAACATAACATAACTTTTCTCCTGCCCGACGCCCTTAATGGAGCTGGAGCAGCGAAGGCATGCAATGGCGGCGTGCAACGAGAATCTACATCTCGATACCCGCGTCGACGGCCATGCTCGCCACGTTTTCCAAAAGGCGAGAATCGAACCCGGGCGGCCTCGGCGGGAGGGGGATCCGGTGCGCCAGCCGGCCACGCGAACACAACACCGCGGCTTCTTTTGTCCTCTCGACGAAAAGAGAAAGCGACGCGCCACGGCTCTACAGTCCGCGTTCGCCTGCGAAGGGTCGGCAGTGAGGCCGAGCACACACGAAGCGTTAGCTGGCGCGCGATCAACAAAGCAAGTCAGTGACGTACCAAGCAGTTCGCGCGAGCATACGTATGGAAACACGCAAGTTTGGTCAACGCCAACCGCATCGCGCGGTGCGAAGGTTTCCGGTACTAACGCGCGATTGACGTGCGCTGCGAGTTGCACAGAGTACGATGGACCTGCACAGTTCAATGCGCGTTGCCGTAGTGGACAGACGTCACATGATAGATGCGGGATGTGTTGGTATTGACATGCTAATCGACGAGATTTAAAAAAAGACCTGCGATCCGGAACCTAGAATGCGGGGACTGCAAGAATAGGGTAGTGAGGAAGTCGTGTTGGGAATAACAAGTGGAAATATTTGTTATCAACAGAAACAATAATGAAAAGAAGAAAATGTTGCGTAGGTAATTCACATTCCACCATTAACATGCAGCATATGTTATAAAATGTATACATTACTCAGGTTGATATCAGTGTGTCCTGCCACGGCAATGCACATTCGTGCAAAACGTACTGTGAAATAATACAATAATGTCAATATGATAATATATAGCCTCTACAGGTTATCAAATATTATATTTAAGAATTAATCAAAATCTGACTCAAGTATTTTACAATATATTTTGGGAATGTCATAACACCTTTGCAATTTAAAGCACTCATTATGCATTGTTTACGTGAAGCTTTGTTCACAAGCATACTTTGTAATACACTACACAGGTTAATTTCATTGTGTCCTGCCACGGTAATGCACCTTCGTGCAAAAAGTACTGTGCAAATGTATCTCGCACAGCTTACGCAGACAGAGCTCGCCGTGGTACAATTCCTTTCTAAGTGCTTAACAATGGAGCTGAAAAAAGTGTGTCGTCAAATGTGCACCGTCCCGCACTCATACAAAATTGTGTAAAGCACAACATGCACGAATTAATTGCTCAGAAAAGTCGACGTTGACATTAATGGGCCTATGGAATATACGCCACTTATTAGCCATCATCCCAAGCGTACATTCAATGTATCTGCTTGCTCTGGATAACCGATAGTTGAATACTTTCTTTGCATTCCAAACGCTTCTTCGCCTACAAACACATACGGCAAGGGTGCTTTACGAACATCGAAGATAGGTTTAGGTGGTGCAATGTGCAAGTTACGTTGCAATAACTTCTTGTGCAATAAAGAGTCTTGGAAAATAGCCAAATCACTAAACTTTCCATACTCCCCAATGTCTACGATAAGAAAGCTGTAGTATGCATCATATACTGCTAGCAATACTGTAGAAAAGTAATTTCTACAGTTGTAATACATGGAGCCTGTATTTGTAGGTTGTATAATCCTTATATGCTTACCGTTTATTGCGCCAATGTTGGAAAGCTAGCATAACGATGAAATCAATTAGACACGCCCTCCCATTTCTCTTCTGTTATATCTGGCATGCAAAGCAGTTTTCATTTGTCCCAAAGTGCTGCACACACCTGTTTGACCAAACTTGCAACAGTAGACCTGCCAATACGGTAACTGCAGTCTAAGTCGGTGAACGAGCAATCTGTTGTCAAGAACCTGAAACGGAAGAAAGACGATTGAGATACAACAATCTGAAAAATTTACTATAATACAGACAGAACAACACGCCTGGGAATGGCGGAAATGGCACATGCTCTAGTCTGCTTTGTTTTCGGCTGTTCTGTATTATAAACAGTTGCATAACGACTAGGGAGGGGGCACAGTACACCCCCNTAGTCTGCTTTGTTTTCGGCTGTTCTGTATTATAAACAGTTGCATAACGACTAGGGAGGGGGCACAGTACACCCCCCTACCCCTAACACTTGGGAAAGGGCGACAGGGCACATGCAATGGTGAGAAAATGGTCAATAACTACAGATGNTAGTCTGCTTTGTTTTCGGCTGTTCTGTATTATAAACAGTTGCATAACGACTAGGGAGGGGGCACAGTACACCCCCTACCCCTAACACTTGGGAAAGGGCGACAGGGCACATGCAATGGTGAGAAAATGGTCAATAACTACAGATGGNCCCCCTACCCCTAACACTTGGGAAAGGGCGACAGGGCACATGCAATGGTGAGAAAATGGTCAATAACTACAGATGGAAATGTGTTTCTGATATGTATAGACATCGTCAGACATAGTTTACAATATCCCATTTCTCGTTTATCCGTGTTACTAATCTGTACATCGTGCGTAAAGTTAATATGTAAGGGCAGGAAAAGTGTATCAGGTGTCATATAAAGAGCCCCCCCCCCCTTTCCAACTCCCAAAATACGCTGGTACTGTTGTTGCGCTACTGTTTTTAAATAAATACACTTTCTCATGTTGTAATGTAAATTGTAAAGTCAATTATATTGGAACTGCTTGCATATACACTTTTTTTTACAGGTACACTGTTTAAAAGAAATGGAAAAGTTTGAGGGATACCTTTGCAAGGGAATTAAAGAGACAGAAGTCCTGCCCATCAGAATAGGGAGCGNGAAATGGAAAAGTTTGAGGGATACCTTTGCAAGGGAATTAAAGAGACAGAAGTCCTGCCCATCAGAATAGGGAGCGAGAAATCACTATCCTACCATATACTTCACACGGATGCGGTTTCTTGAAATGTCTGTCTGCAACAAGGAAACGATCAGTAATCAGGATGCAGATACAGCCTATGAGGAGACACAGGAGCATGCAGAATTAGATTTACAGTCATGCACTNTATCAGTAATCAGGATGCAGATACAGCCTATGAGGAGACACAGGAGCATGCAGAATTAGATTTACAGTCATGCACTGGTAGAGAATCTTTCCGAACACAAACTGCAAAGAAGAAACCTAAGTTAAGCCCAGTCGATCAACATTTTGCAGACATTTTAACGCCAAGTATTTCCTCAAGAGAGAAGAGAGAGAAAGAACAGCTCACTCAAGAGAGGACAAAGAACTCCAGAAGATGCCTGAACAAGCCCGGATACAGACAACAATTGACATATTAGGTACAAGTAATCCAAAGAGCCCAACAGTCGTATATTCCTGTACAGACGAACGTACGTATGCATAAGCCATACCTGTGCAGATATCCAGTTCATAATGTGCATCTCAATGAACATTATATGACAGTATCTTCACAGCACTTGCCAACACAGATGTCGCCTGCTTCGCCACAACAGTTTACCTCAACAATGTGACCACAATGCACACTGACGATGCCTCCGCATAGTTATGTACCACCACCAGTAGCAGACGTAACTGCACCACAACTCTCTTCGCCTGCAAACAGCTGTACATCCCCTGCACAACACGACTCCCAAGTGATTGAACTCTTCAACTGGTTACAGCGCCACAGTAATTGGTGGATATTGTCACCCCGTTTTGATGTCACAGTATGTTTAATCTTATGTAATCGATATTTGTAATTACACTTAATTCACTGTTATGACGAGTTTTTCTTCTGGCGATATGGTATCCCTCACAGACTGCGAACTTGGTTCGATATCATCCTTCATTAATTCCAGCAACTTCTAGAACGATCCAACGGACATTCTAAAGTGGTTGAAGAATTTCGGTTCATATTCCCTAAGTTTTGGGTCCTGGGTTACGAACATTCTGTGGGTTACTTTATGCCGTAATATTGGATGAACCCTGTACTGTCTCTGCCTTTGTTTCCCCCCGTTTTTAGTGACGATACAGAAACCACAGACATGCAGCCTCCACTACTTCCATGGTGCTACTGCGATGAACGCGCTTATGTGTAGGGACACCGACGTTTGCTAACACGCGGTAACGTGGCGTTAATCGCTTCGTGTGTACCAGGCCTAAAGAAGTTTGCACTATAAAAAACTTAACAGCGAGCAGCAGAAATATTTCCCACGCATTGGATCAAACTTAGTCCAACTGTTTACTTACAGTGTAAATATTTTGGAAGAACTAAGGGGCCCACTTATCTGCTGTTCTTCCGCGTTCGAGGCCGAGAAGCGCGGAGGCGATAAGGACGACGCTGTCACGTGCATCAAGTGCACCGTCACCGCTACGCGCAAGGCTCTGAACTGGGTTGCAGTGTTTTCGTCGTGCTGTACGTATACCCATCGTGGAAAGTCGGTGACAAGGTTCAATACAAGGGCCCTCGAGTACTTTTGTACGTATCTGACACGTTAATTTCGGGATACAGAGCTTTGAAAGAGCAGTTTTTAGCCATGTTGGAGTGCTCTGCAACGGTGTTTCTAATGTGCACTCAAGAAGCCCCGCCTAAAGTAGTTCAGCTACTCTGCAATGCAGTTCAAGTGCTGGGTAGGCGGGCCTCTTAAGGCTCGGCCTCACCTGTTTTGCAGTAATTCTTAATTCTTCCTTTTCGCGTCATAACTTAGGATTCATGGTAATTACTGACAATGTTCGATTATAAAAAATTTTCATTTTATGAGTTGTTTAGTATTTTTGTGCGTAATTTTAATTGTGTTATCTGCTTGTTGTAAAAAGTCAGGATCATATTTATATTTTATCAATAAGTTCCTGCTTTTTTGCAAGCAGGAAACAACACACAGTGATAATTAAATACAAAAGTATTAAACAACTACTAAATTGTAAATTTTCTACAGCCAAACATTTTAAATAATACCACTGAAACTGATATTATGACACGAAAACGAATAATTTCTGCATAATATGTGAAACCAAGCCTTAAGTTTATCCAACCACCGAAAAGCATACATTAAAATAAACAAATTAATTTATTTATTTTAAAATATGCGCCACTATAATAATTTATGCTAAACTGCTTCGAAAAAAAAAAACGTCCACCGAAAACCAAAATATGAATAAAAAAACATCTGATCTAATACAAAACACACTTATATGCAATACTATTGGTTTAACTTAAGCAGTGTTATCGTTATTGTGCCAGTTGAAATTTGGGATCATTCTGCTTACTCCTTAGGCCCGTTCTACTATGACACGGATACGTATGCGGATCACGGAAGCGGAACTCGTTACACACTCCGTGTTCTATCTACAGTGCGACACATGCGGACGCGGATAACGTACGGATACACGCAAGAAAGCTCGACAACTCTCAACTTTNTCTATCTACAGTGCGACACATGCGGACGCGGATAACGTACGGATACACGCAAGAAAGCTCGACAACTCTCAACTTTGTGTCCGTGAATCCGTGTAGTCAATAGAAATCGAATACTTGGTTTGTTGATATTCGTTTTCATGGCAATCGTNCTTTGTGTCCGTGAATCCGTGTAGTCAATAGAAATCGAATACTTGGTTTGTTGATATTCGTTTTCATGGCAATCGTGGCATACATGGCAGCAAGTGCATGGGTTTGTGTGGCTATTATAATTTTTGCTTTAATAAACTCGTGCACATAGTTTGGCAGTAGTATTTACGCAGTGTTCGACTCAGTAGAAATATACAAAATGATATGTGTACGTTATAAAACCTATATGAATAATCTGCAACAGATGAGTATTTTTTATTTCGTAAGTTGCAGGACTGCATGTTTCTTCGTATTGTATAATAGTTAAAAATTCATCCCGAGTTGTCCGCTCGTTCCGTTTACGTGTTCCGGGTCCGTTTTCTCACGCGTCCTTGCATCGTAGAACGTGCCGTACTGCTCGATGTTTACCGCATAAGTTTTTCTATTGTGTAAGCCCCTTAAACATTGGACGGAACCACGTACCACGTAGTCCCAGGCTGGGGCACCGAGCCAGTTCTCGCTGTTCCAGGAACTGCTTATTCGGCCACACCTAGACCTGTCCCGGTTCTTTACCCCCCCCCCTCTTGTAATCCCCTCGAGCTACCAGTACCAACAACTGATACTGAAGGACCGCGCTCGCGCAACTTACCCAAAGTAATTTCGTTTCCCGGCCAAGGTTGTGATTTGCACGCTGCGTCGGCAACGTGTAGGACGGTACCTTGGAAATGTCTTCTCGGAAACTCGATAAGGATTTTGACCTCACGCGGTCATTTGCAGGAAGACTAAAGACCCCGAAAAACCTCACCTATCAGTGGCGGACTCAAGGGGGNNGGGGGGATTTACCCCCTCCCCTAATTCTTAAAGTTGATTTACCGAGCAAGGTGGCAGAGTGGTAAAATTTCGTACTCCCGTTCGCTTGGAGCTGGGTTCGAATCCCCGTACAGCCTTCCTTATTTCTGTTTTACATGGTTTTTTCAAAATCACTCTAGATGAAGGCTGGGGAAGGGTACTGACAACAATTCTCTCCCCGTTCCTGCGTCTCTGGGTAATTTGCTCCGGCTCTCATGACCTCGCCGTCGACGAGACGATAAAGCTCTATCTACCTTAAAGTTGACTTTAAAGGAAATATAAAAGTTACCAACATAGAATTTTTGTTACTTATTAATTTACCAGGCATATTTCGGATAGCTGATTGCTAAGTAGTCTACACTTTAAATTCGCTGTTTTTAACCCTTAAAAAGGCCATACCACATGCATCCAAGACCATTCTGTAATTCGTACGCGAAATTTCTTGCATTAGCACTGTAACAAACTTCTCCACGGATGTTGGCAGTTGGTAAATGTGAAATAAATAAAGAAATAAAAAAATTACTTATTTTTGCAGCATTGTTGTTCTCACTTTTAAGGAGGGGTCGACACGAATTAAATAAAAAAATAAAAAGGGAGGAGGGTGGTTGGAAGGCTGATGACCAGTGGTGTCGGTTGCCTTGTCCGATGGGTAAACTTCTTGAGGCGTGACGAGGCGTGGGCGGAGAAGAGACGGAATGCGAGGCTGAAGTAAACGAGATATTCCCGAGAAAACCAACTGATAATGTCCACCGGGTATCGAAATTGAGTCGCTGTGACGAGAGACCGGCGCGGTAATCGCACAGTGAGTGACCTTGGCCTTTTTTCTGTGTGATTCAGGTCAATTAACTGTATATGAAACAATCGTCTGTGAAATTGCTGTTTTTTAAAGTTTTATTTACGACAGTACTGAAGTCTCATTATAATGATTTCCATCAATACTACTTATTTAAAATGCTGTTTTTATTGATGTTGGGTGCAGGGGCGTCAGGACGTTTTCCTGAGAAGGGAAAATAAATTTGCGCCGAAAAAGGGGGGAGGGGTGTATCTTGTAGAGAATGTCTCCCCTGTTGCTGATAAAAGCTCCCCTTCCCAAAATTTAGTTTTGAAAAGAAGTATGGCATTATTTACACATACACGTAGCGTCCTATCCGCATATGTTAACAAAAAATAATTCTTACCAAACCGTTAAAAAAGTAAAATGTATAAAAAAACAAAATACATGTTCTATTTGCTATTGACACAAACATTATACATTTAATTCTAATTTAAGTATTAAAACAATTCTTTTTAACTTATTGCCAAAGTCAAGTCACTGCAAGCTTTCCAACAAGTCATAATACCGGTTCAAGGCGTACCACGCAGAATGAGGATATGGTTATTTGCCGTCGTCTTCAGCAATGTGAAAATTACCTGACAACACAGCGCCCATTCCTTTACAAGCAATCGGAAATTGTTCTGCACCTGAGAACTCAACGGTGGCGACCTGGAATCAAACTCGCGACCTTGGACCCACCGACCCATTGGACTGAAGAATAGTCGGACGTTGTTGTCGTCGCATGCCTTATTGTGATCGGCTACTCGAGGCGCCGTCGCCCGATGCTCGCTGACGCTGCCGGCGAGTGCGTCGTCAGCGATGCGACCTGCAGCCCGTCGCCTCTCGCGTCCCACGTGCGTCGTCAGCGCCACGCACCGTGACCGTAGGCGCGAGTTCCGCTTGCCTACTTCTGCGCTATCACTAGCTGTGTCCTGCCCTGGAATAACGACGCGTGTCCCACTCAAGTCTCGGCTCGTCCCGGATCCTACGCCTCTCTTCAAGGCCGTTTGCCACCAAACGATTTATTTCATATTTGTACCTCGAAATGTTTTTAATTTGCAGACATTATCTGCGATTACTTCTCCGAAGATAANATCCTACGCCTCTCTTCAAGGCCGTTTGCCACCAAACGATTTATTTCATATTTGTACCTCGAAATGTTTTTAATTTGTAGACATTATCTGCGATTACTTCTCCGAAGATAATTTTTTTTTTCCAGATCGCATGGTTTCTGCAAAATGGCATGTCAAAGTAAAAATTTTACTGTCTTTGAAACGTACAAATAAAACAAACCAATCTGTTTACATAACATTTAACAAGGGCAAATGGAAGGCCTTGTATTAATTAACTTTAAGCTCTACTTGGCAAAAGTTTATTTACAAAAATTCAGAGGCAGCCACATATAAAAAATNAACCAATCTGTTTACATAACATTTAACAAGGGCAAATGGAAGGCCTTGTATTAATTAACTTTAAGCTCTACTTGCAAGAATTTACTTTTTTCAGAATTTTTTTTAATTGAAGAAAACAATTACCCTTTCACGATTTTATAGATTTCTTGAGGTAGCTCTTGGCATCTTCTTTCAGTGTGAGTTATCTCATTTCTTTACATAAGTTTAGTTTTCATTATTTGTACATTTCTAAAAAACCAAATTTTTTATTTTGGCATGTATTTATTCTAAAACTTTGAAAACTACACGCTCAATTTTTGTTTGGCAGGAAAGAATAATCACTGATAATGTCTAAAAGTTGAATATTTTGNTTTGAAAACTACACGCTCAATTTTTGTTTGGCAGGAAAGAATAATCACTGATAATGTCTAAAAGTTGAATATTTTGGGGTATAAATATAAAATAAATTTTTCCGTTGCCAACGCTACGTTGAATTGCGTTACAGTGTGTTTGAAATCCGCGTTTTTTTTATGACACCACCAAACATTTTCNTTGCCAACGCTACGTTGAATTGCGTTACAGTGTGTTTGAAATCCGCGTTTTTTTTATGACACCACCAAACATTTTCCCATTATTCCGATAATATTAAAAAAGAAAACACACTTCAGGCGAGGGACGAATATCACAATTAAGACATCAATCACATTAGAAATATTATTTTCGAGCACTCCAGTACAGATGAAAATTACTTTTTCACGCTACTGTGTTTCAAAATATACATGATCGGAAACATTGAACTTTGCTGCAGACTTTTCATCAATAGAATGATAGGGTCACCGCTAAAATGTCCCATGGGTTCATGCAGCACGACGAGAACACTGCACGCCAGTTCAGAGCCTTACGAATAGGAGCGACGTGGCACCAGGCGCACGTGTCAATGTCGCCCTTATAGCTTGCTTAGGTTAGGTTAAGTAGGGGTAAGTTGGGTTGGGTTATGTTAGGCTAACTTCGCCACCTTAATGTCATTACAACAGGTGACACAACACTATACTAAACTACATTTTATAAAATAAATATCTTCAGCACACTCACTTCTTTTTTCACAATATAATATATGTATACTATATTTATAAATACATTGTGGTAAACATATAAAACTTGAAACAATAACACACATTAACATTAAACATATGTAATTATAACTTTATCATTATTTTTAACACTAACCTAATAAGCCACCCCATGTGCGGAATGTTGTCGAATTTCATCAATGGAAAGGTTTGGCATTGAATCAGCTGGTCGCCGGTCAAGGTTATACAGAGTGTGTAGCTCCTTTAGGCTGAAATGGATACGACGAGCTTACTTCTGAGCCTCTAACGNCGGTCAAGGTTATACAGAGTGTGTAGCTCCTTTAGGCTGAAATGGATACGACGAGCTTACTTCTGAGCCTCTAACGCTATGAAACGTCCTAGGAGGCGGTGCCCTTAAGAGGTTATTCGAATATTACACTTACATGAAAGCCAACTGAGAAAAAGGGCAGGGAAATCCTACAGAATTGTTTCGACTAGTCATTAGAGCAAATATTTTACCAGAGTGATGTATTCCTGCTGAGATATTTATGACGCAATATATTTTTATGTTATAACAGCACAAGATATTATGAGAAATAAATGCCCTAATATTGCAAAATAATTGCTTGTAAAGTTGGCAAACCCCGTAATATAGGATTACCCTTTTTTAATTTTTCTATTTTGGCTTCCCTAAACCTGAAGAATTCAACTGAATTATTTAGAATTAATTTATGTCCACGCCGTTTTAAGACAAGTTATGTACACTGAAGAGCCAAAAAAAACTGGTACACCCTGCCTAATATCGTGTAGGGCCCCCGCGAGCACGCAGCAGAAGTGCCGCAAGACGACGTGGCATGGACTCGACTAATGTCTGAAGGTATACAGGAGGAAATTCAGACCATGTATCCCGCAGGGTTCTCCACAAATCCATAGGAGTGCGAACAGCACCTTGCAAGGCATCCCAGATATGCTCAATAATGTTAACGTCAGGTGATTTTGGTGGCGAATGGAAGTGTCTTAAGTCGGAAGAGTGTTCCTAGATCCTCTCGGTAACAACTCTCACCGTGTGGGGTGTCGCATTGTCCTGCAGGAATTGTCCACATCCGTCAGAATGCACAATGGACATGAATGGGTGCAGGTGATCGGACAGGATGCGTACGTATCTGTCACCTGTCAGATTCGTATCTAGACGTATCAGAGGTCCCATTTCATGCCAACTGCACACGCCCCATACAATGACAGAGCCTCCACCAGTTTGAACAGTCCCCTGTTGACATGTAGGGTCCATGGATTCATGAGGACGTCTCCATACCCGTACACGTCCATCCAACCGATACAAATGGAAACGAGACTCGTCAGACCAGGC
>NQII01000799.1:74000-91534 GCA_002778355.1 Clitarchus hookeri | reverse complement strand
CCCAGGCGAGGCGTAAAGCTTTGTGTCGTGCAGTCATCAACGGTACACGAGTGGGTCTTCGGCTCCGAAAACCCACATCAATGATGGTCCGTTGAATAGTTCGCACGCTGGCACTTGTTGATGCCCCAGCATTGAAATCTGCGCCAATTTGAGAAAGGGTTGCACGTCTGTCACGTTTAATGATTCTCGTCAGTCGTCGTTTGTCCCGTTCGTTTACGATCTTTTTCCGGCCACAGCGATGTCGAAGATTTGATGTTTTACCGGATTCCCGACATTCACGGTACACTCGTGAAATGGCCGTACATGAAATCCAAATTGTATCGCTACCTTGGAGATGCTATGCCCCATTTCTCGTGCGCCGACTATAACACCACGTTCAAACTCACTGAAATCTCGATAACCTGCCATTGTAGCAGCAGTAACCGATCAAACAACTTTGCCAGACGCTTGTTGTCTTATATAGGCGCTGCCGATCGCATCGCGTTACTCTGATTGGTTACATACCTCTGTTATTTGCATACGCACGCCTATACCAGTTTTTTTTCGCTCTCCAGTGTATTTACATACATGTATATTCCTAATATGAACGTTCACCAAGTTGAACATTTGTCCCAAACATTGCTACGGCAACTTCAACGTTTCTACATTCTTTCGTGCGCATATACCAAAACATTATGAAATAAACATTGAAAAGTGACGTCAACAAACTACGATAAAAATTCAGGCTTTAACTCAACACTTGTAATCTTCTAACAAGTAATGAATTCTGTAATCGCTACGTTTTCAGTGTTACAAAACATTAAATTAATATCTCGAAAACGGTGGCGTGTTGGATAAAAATCCAAGGCGATATTTTTGTTTGCCATTTACGGTGTATTACTAATATGAAGGAAACAGTCCAAAACATACCGAATAGTTACTTTTCTAATAAACAATAGGGTTTCAACCCGTCCTTTATGAAAAATAGTTGATATCGGCACCCATTTTCTTATGGTTTCCCCTAGTCATTCAATAATGCATTATCCATAAACTTAAAGGTTTATCTTTCATTCTGGCTGTGTTACCAGCAGTAAACGTTATCTACAGCTACATTTTCAAGGGTGGTTACACCCTGCCGGACCAAACTTAGACTATAGGTCATGTGTAAATTTTCGACCTTTTTTTGTTAGTAATCACCTGTCATTACGTGTCGCTAGAGTTCAGTTGCATTGCGTATATACGTCACTGACGTTAGAATTGAGATTTGGACACATCCACAGAAAAAAAAATTGAAGAATAGTCTAAGCTTGACTGCGAGGATGAAGCAAACAGAGGCCGCGACTTGACGAGTTATGACGATGTGTATCACGGCTGACTCGCCATATATTTAACACTAGGAAGTTTACGTGAACTGACGTCACTGCGGAAGGCAAAGCACCGCGGCGACGAAGACGCGTTGAGGTCAAGAAGAAAGAGGAAGGAAAATGAGACACAGTTGACGTAATTCGAGGAAAATAACCCATTGTTTCTGCTCCCCGCCCAAGCTCTAGGTGTGCGCATGTGTTTAGAATAATTTCGTAATTCTCGGTGCTTACAATGGGAGGCTGCGCGGGATCGCATCAACTCCAGTGAAATTACATTTACGTTGGATTCACTTGGATTTCCCGCAACTTGAGAAAACTTCTAACTGCAAACTATATTTAAAAAAAAAAAACGCTTACGCTTACGTTTGTTTTGCTACATCACCTCTTCGACCAACTTATGTGTTGAAATATCCTTGTCTTGTTCTTATAGGAGGAATATAAATAACAACGTTACAGAGAAATAATTAAGACCTTTTGAAATGAGACACAGCAGGTAAATTACAAGTAAAAAGAGGGACTGTATGAATAATACGCGATACTAGCAGAACTAACCGGCGCGTTGCCTGGGATAAGAGGGCAATGAGAGTAACACGACCACGTCTTAAGTATTTAGGTCCCGATGGGGTCCGGAGACGACCCTATTTTCAGGGTTTCCGACCCAGTGGAAGCCGGAGACAATTTTAGCCCGCACATTAAGTAGGTTACTGAAGGGCATCCCTGCCAAATTTGTTTCAGATCTGTCGAACGTTGTAGAATGGTATATAGAACATACATACTGTTACGAGTTGTGGTTTTGCCCTTAGCTGAGCGGCCTGCCTGATCACACCTTCAATTATTTATCCAGGACACGGGCCGTGATCGCTAAAATTAGTTATGAAATCGAAAACTACAAAAACTCCCTTCATCGGCCAGTAAACGGGGACAACGCAGCCGATATAGGGCAGTGTAGCCCGTGGGCGATGTCTTTTGTCGTCTGGCCATTGGAACGAGAAGACCACTGAAGATGGGTGTGTCAGGCCGTCGACATGCGCCATCTTAATCAGCCTCCGGAATCATGAACAAGGTGGGGACTCTTCAATTAGGTTTTAATTAGAATGTAGCTGGTTAAACCTTTATAAATAATATAATTTAATATTTCAGTATATTTGTATTGCTCCCCCCGTTCATACTCAATCAAATTTATATTGAAATAATATTGTACAACCATAATGTTAAATAAGCGTCTTTTATATAGTGTTCATTACATAACTCTTATCAATAACTTGTTACGCCCCTAAACCCCCGTTAAGGATAATTGTCCACAAAATACCAAAACCATAACAATACGTACACACACAGCAACACATACATACATAAATGCATGGACTCATACATACATACACACACACACATCTTCGTACATACGAACATACATACACACATACATTAATATACACAGTCATTAAAACATAGATACGCACATACATAAATTCAGACTTTGACTTTTATTTATAAAGATAGAACTATGCATATACCAGAATACCAAACTTTGACAGTAGGGACAAATTTGTTTCTGATAAAATAATCATGTAAATTATGATGTAACTGAAGTTAAAAATATTTTTATAATCTTGTGTTAAGCTTTGGTTTGTGACATTATATTGTAACAGCTGTTTTTGATACTGTAGGACTAAAGCAAATATTGTTATTGTTGTTACTATTTCGAGTGAATCTGAATATCACGCAATCGTGTAAACGCCTATTTTTAGAATGTAGTGCTATTATCATAAAAATTATTGTACATATTGTAAATTAGGTTTTATTTTTTTATTTTGTTTTTTGTTTTATGATGTTTATATGGTATGTAACAGATGACCACGCCCATATTCCCAGAGTAAATCGCTTATTGAGGGAATCAGTTGGTGGATACGTAAATATAAAATAAATAAAAACATATAAATGTGATTTAAACTTTTATGATGATCCGACACAGGTTGTTCGTAAGAAAAATTACGCACGAACATGACATAGCTTATGAAATATAGTTTATCTACCGCATATATCTAAACCTTTATATATATTGGTTAAAATGCAACAGCCATCATGTTTATTTGGCTAGCGAGAACTTCGGAGGATATTGTGCGAATGTAGAAAGTAACACGGCAGAAGTTGCGCATGGCCTTTTAAATACCAGAATACTTTATATGCAAATTTTACCTAGGAAAGAAACGTACTCGCCGACAGTGCCGACTGCCTAGATTGAGCTTTCACAATTTCGAATATGTGTACGTTATATGAAAAAGGCTGTGACATTTCCATATGCGATGTCATAGTTGTTTCAATTTCTCGACTTCGATCGCTGGTCTTCGCACCACTGCGTCGATATGCATGACTTCTCCCACATCGTTGTGTTGACTGACGAGGCTGCTTTCAAACGCGATTGCGGTTTTTAACACCCGCATATTTCACGTGTGTGAAGAAGAAAACAGTTTTCATTTAATTGTATTTTCGTTTCCTCGCTTGAACGGTACAATATTCGGAGAACATGGTACTTCTTCTATTAGAAGAAATAAATTGAGACTTGCGCAGAGCAAGAGGTATAAGAACGACGGAGAACTGCATTCATCAATTTGAAAATTTGACATGGCCTTCCACCTCATTTAGTGGTATTTGGGTCGGCAGAAGTGGACCAAACAAGTGGCCACCACGCTCTCCAGACTTGAAACCCCTCTAGTTCCTCCTTTACGAATTTTTTAAGCTGTAGCATCCAGTGTTCAGTTGAAAGGATGATGGCGTTTGCTAAGAACTATATCGGTTTGGGCTCTTGTGAGAAAATAGTCTAATAAATCGCTCTTCAGCACTTGACGGCACATCGTGAGTGTTTTGGGTACCTCGTCTCTTGCAATGAATGACAGCGGTAACGTTTCTTCACAATGGCTATTGTAGAAATCTGGAAATTTCGTGAATATGTTCGAGGACTAGTTAGACTTCAACCACATCTACATTGGACCGCATCTTGTTAGGCACGAACCGGACGATTTTCGACCAATAAAGAACCTGCAAGGGNGTAATCCCATGCTACCTCGTACGTGGTTAAACTGGAGAAACAGCTGATGAACGAATAACTGAGGCATGAGTATGCAAAGAATTGTGGAGTCTATCTTGTTGCCGAATGAATCCGCGAAAATTCTGGGCCTCTAGCTGTTATAGTTTACACAGCACGCATCACGGATATATAGTACATTCATGGTCACTTCCAACTTCTCTAAAGCCTTGCTAAAGTTCTATTTTCTGGCTATTCCTCCACATCATGCAAACAAAGCTTAATCAATTGTAAAAATAACAGCAAGAGGACAATGCACCGCATTTGTGGGCATCCAGTTTAATAATATTTTGCATGTGAGTTATTTCTTACTAGGCATTACCAACCAACACATATATTTTCTCCCTGTTTTATATCGATATTATTTATTAATGAAATGTTTTAATTTATAGATAAAAACATAAGTTAAAGTTCAATTTAACAAAAAATAAGAAACTTTTATACCTATTAACAGAAGAATTAAAACGATTGCCGTACATGACGTGTTTAGGGAACATCCAAACACGTCATAAAAGGGGTAACATTTCAAAAGGTCGATTCACAATGTGTGAATATACCACGAGTAGACTACAAGCACAATGTGCAACCATGCACCACACAAAAAAAAAAGTAACTTGAACACATATTATGAACTACCGATGACTGCCACCAGTCACAACACGTCATATCTACGGGTGAGACACGCGTTCGGTGGTCCTGCGCTGCAACCTTTATATCAGCAAGGATGGTTGAGTTGCCATACTTGCTGTAAACTGTACATCTCAGTCCCACTGTCCTCGTGCAGACATTCTGCTGCCAATGCGTTTCTTCTAGTAAGAAGCTAATCCACTTCCTCGTTCGCGACGTCTGTTTTCAGTAGAGACCTGCAAAATTCGCGTTGTTATTTGGGAACAAGTTAAACTTCAAACACATGCACCTTCAAAAAACGTTTGTCGTTCGACCATACTTTAACCGACACGCTCTACGTCACTCAACGCCAATAAATGAACCCTCAATAATCGTGTGCCCTAATCACGTGCAGTTCATTCAGATAGGGAGTGACGTCACATCTATGCAGCAGCCAATGAAGAAACGACGCTGGCTCGAGTGTACGCTCTAAGAAATTATTTGTAAATTTACCATTTCAGTGAATACGTACGGTGACAAAGGTCGAATGGTAAATTATTTTCCCACACATGTATGGTAACGTTCCTACAGTTGCTCGGGAAAGAGTCAAATGCGTAGGGAAGTCCCCAACTTTGTATAGTAGCAATGCTAAACATTCCCATTTTTTCAGCCTGATACGTATTACCATAACCATACACTGTATATGTTAAAAACTTCCTTTACAGTTTAGGAAGTTGAGCAGAATTTTTTTACAATGTAAACAGTACTGTGAAGTTTAGCATGATGCTAAATAATAACGCGAATTTTGCATGTCTCTAGATTAGATGCACCAAAAAAAAAAAATACTTGTTCCGAGTATCAGTAAAGTAAAAGCACTGATTCTGATAGAGTTAAGTGATTTCTCCCAAATAAATTATACCACGCTTCAATTATTTTCTAAAAATTGATGCTTTGCCTACATCCAGATATATATAAAGTATACATTTTTCGTGTNCAATTATTTTCTAAAAATTGATGCTTTGCCTACATCCAGATATATATAAAGTAGACCTTTTTCGTGTATTTCATCATCTTCATGTGGCGCCGCCGACGAGTTTATACGTGATAATACTTGTCAACACCTAAAATACACAAAAAAATAATAAATTTTGTTTTATAGATATATCCTACAAATTTTATAATTTCGATTTTTTGTGTATATTGGCGTAGTATTAAATTTANAATTTTGTTTTATAGATATATCCTACAAATTTTATAATTTCGATTTTTTGTGTATATTGGCGTAGTATTAAATTTAATTATTCAAAGTTTTCGACGGTAGCCGTATCTTTTAGAAATCTGTACTGGTAACGTGGTATACATCTTCTACTGGAAGCCGGATTACAATAACGAAAATAATGCAGAAATGCAAGTAACGCAGTCTGTATGTTATGCGCTATACATTTATATTTTATATTTATCAGTGAGGCCGGATGTATATCCGGCGATAAGAAGTGTAAGTTATTGTATAGGGCCATGGTGCGGCAACGCCTAAAGCCACGGAGTGTTGCCGCGGAGTTTGTATTGTGAGGCTGGCTGCGGGCGTGTCCAGACGTGCTTGTGAACTGAATCAGTGGTTCACGTCCAGTATGCGTTCTGCACGTTATTACAAGAGGAAATATTATTCAAGACCTTTCTTTTCCGGAATATTGGAGGTTTTATTACTGATGTTGTGATGATGTGTTTGTTAAGCAAATTTCTCAAGATCAAGAAAGTTATGTACTGATATCTTTTTTTAAATATAAATTTGGGATTGAAGGTATGACAGCTAATCCTGGTAGTGTATTGTCAGATATGTGTTTTCATTTATGATTAGAGACATTGAAATTTAGCGAATTCATTTTGAAGTAATTTTTAATTGGATCGCAGTTTGTAAGACACGCCCTGGACGAATTTGATCCAATAACTAACGTGCAAGAAACCAAGGACCGAATCACGTGCTACCTGGTCTGAGGTAAAAATGGAGCATCAGCCAATGAACAACTGAGGCTCGAGTACACAAAGGATTGTGGAGTCTATCTTGTTGCCAGATGAATCCGCGAAATTTCCGGGTCTCTACTTATGATCGTCCAGGGTATCATCTGCTTGATTGACTGAAACGATGGCAACCTCGGCGATACATTTAGTTGTTTGACGGGGGCAAATCGGGAGCACCCTGAAAGAAAAAAAATCTCCCCAAGTGTGTTTCTTAATAGGGAGATATGAGGTCGCGTCTGGGGTGGTGAAACAGGGTGCGTGTGTGGTCACGTGGCGTACGTCCGACTGTCTCTAGGAAGGTCACTGTTTCGTTCTCACTTTGAGGTTTGAAACTCTCAGGGCGCGATGTGCGCATATTATCACGACTGATGGACGGACTGATCAGCCAGTAGGCGATAATTTATCTGCGGTGTGTGCACTGCGGGCGCGAGTAAAAGTTGTAGACAGGCGTGATGGGTGGAAAGGGGGAATAGGATGTGCACTTCTTGTCGGGTCAGGCGACTGTGCCCCGGGTAGGTAGGGCGTGGGAGAGTTGCAGTGGTGTTGACGGTGAGCCGAGGGGAGAACACGAAGACAGCCCAGCTCCAGTCGGCGGTGACTGTTGCGTGTCGGACCAGGAGAAAAAAAAGGGAAAAGGCAGGACGATGACCCACGACGGGNCTGATGTTTCCGCAGCGCATGCCCCCCACCCTCTTGCCGTGCGTGTGGCCTTGACCGCATTTCGCGGTCACCTGACCCCCTACCAACCTCACGCAAGTAGGGTCGCCCCCTCCCCCTCCTCCCGCGGGGCGGGTTCGCGGGCTGGTGCGCGCACACATGCAGTGCCGGTGCAGTTGCGGCGACGACGTGGTTGCGCGCTTGCGGGATGCTGCTGTCTTCGCTGCTGCTGGTCCTCGCCGCCCGGACAGGTAACCCGCCTTGCGTCATAAGTCTGTCCCGCCTGCCTGTCGACCTGCTGCGACAGGTTTTCCCACGCCGACTCGAACCGCTCCCTCCGTTCGTACGTTGTTGTTTGTGTTTGATCTGCGTCGACCGACGTGGGCCTTCGACCGTCGGCACGCTTGTCTCACGCGTCTCGGTATCCGAGCACTGTTGGTTGTTCACGGTTAACTGGGTACATTTGGAATCCCTGCTTAGGATCTACTTTTCTCCTCATTTTGTATATTTCCCCCATATGCAAAATTAACATTACCTATTACCTCATCGCTTTATTCATGCCCCATCTAAGTAACACCGCGGAGTTGTTATTAATGTAAGTGTGTTGCTAATATGTGCATGAAACGAAACTCCAAATTCAGAGACCATAAATTTAAACATTGCACTCGTAATACAACGCCAAGTCTTGGAACTATTTTTAATTAATTCTCTGCCATTTTAACTGGGTGCCTGCTAGCCAATGTTTACCGCAGTATTGTCGGCATTGCTTTTTTTTTTAAATGCTGATTTCAAAAGGGCTTTACTTTACCGCGAAAAGTCCTTATCTACTCACGCGTGCCTGCAAGATGTTAACTTGTGATATTCCAATCCTATAAAATAAGTGACCATAACTTTGATTTTTTTTTAAATATGTGCCTTATTCGTCACACAAGTGGGCGAATATAGGGAGAGGGGGTGACGAGAGAGTGTAGGCCTACTATTAGACGAGCTGAAATTGAAATTCAGGAAAAAAATGTGAAACAAAAGCAAGCACTTTCTCCATCTCCCATCCTGACTTTTTGGTTTATCGATGGTAAGAGTACGTGTGTGTTGTGAAACCGACTACCCTCTCCAATTCTCCATCCCTCCCACAATGACTTCGGGCCGGCAACTCAACACTTACCACGCTGAAGGCGACTTAAATGCCAAATTGCGAGGTCGTAAGAGAAGTCTGTGGACCAGTATAATGTAATAAAGGAAAACAATGTGACGGACGAGTACCAAACAAAAATCTACTTCATTCTAAAAAATTGCATTCGTCTTATATGCTGTTATTTTTATCACAGACTCTTTTTTTTTCTCAGTAGAATTGCGGCTTCCGGTGTGCAACTGAACTAGTGGTGGGGATGAGTTTCAGCCATTGGGAACGAAGTTGTTTGTCCTTGAAGTAGTCGCGTGTGTAAGAAGGTTCATATCCGTAGTGAGGTGCAGAAGATTTTTTTTTGTGGAAAGTTACTGGGTAGAGTGATACGCTCCACATACTCAGCCTCAAGGTTTTTCTCCGTTTAGTTTCACTTTCTGTTTTGTGCTGTAGTGCTGTGTCCTGCATCGTTATATCTGACCCCATCTAGCTCTTCATACTCCACCTTCTCCTTCTTACTTCAGCAAGCCACTGAATGCTTAACATTTTCGGTTTTAAAATGGTTTCTTGGTTTCCGTAATCGTGACCAGACATGACTAAAAACCAGGCTGTACTGGCATCGATTCCGCAAGGGTCATGTATGTTTTTAATTTTTGCCCTTCAACCGATGACGCATATTTTAATAGGCACGTTGAGGGCAGTTATTTAAAGTGAGTTATTAATGCAGATGCACGGCACGACAAATTGTGACCACGCACTGTACTTATTTCGAAAAACTGTACACTTATTTACAGCTTTGTATTTAGCCAAATTTGGCGTTTCAAAAAATCTTTGTGTTTTACAAACGTACCTACTCTTAATTTTCAGGGCGTAATCCTGTGTTACAATCCTTCTTTCGCTTCAATTAGAGTATCTCTGAATATAAGTAACAGTGATGCTAAGTTCGACAGGATTAGATAAAACTTTTAGCAGAGTATCTGACTGAATACAGAAATACGTTTTTTTTTTGTTAACAAATACGTGCATCGTACTTCGAATAACAACAACCCTCTAGTTCTTTAAATATATGTAGTAACCTAACCCTAAACATTTATTATGAATATATTCTTCATCACGGGCACATGATTTCAAATAACCCATTCATTAAAATTTTTGTTTATTGTAGAATTTAAACAACGTAGGATTCTATAAATGAATAATAAAGGTGTGTCTATTATTTTCGTTGCGTTTTGCTGTATGGTGGGGGGAAACAATTTTTTTTTCTTTACTTTTTATATGTACAGCATTAGTTAATAACTAAATGTTGAATTTCAAAACCAGTTATAGTTAATTATTCATGTTAAGTTTTTATATCTTTGCGATGTTAATATTATTTAGAGCTTATGCAAATTTAATTATAAAAAAATATTTATATAATTTGCAAAAACGTTTGAATAATGTGCATGTAATTGAAATATTTAAAAGCAGTGAGAATTATTTTACGTGATTTGAATGACTATCGGCTCAGAGTAAGGTGAATACAATTTAAATAAATAGGCAACATTCAGATAGAACCTCAGTTTGGTGGCGACTTGTAAATTGCTTAATTTGTCTTGGTAAAACGTAGGAAAGGAATAGCTGACTGCTAATTGCTCAAAAAATCATTCTCAGTTTTACTTTGACACGCACCGCAGAATTAATGATGTCCGTGGAACATTGCACAGTTGAAGTTCTACATTACGTAGTAAGAGGTGAGACAAAACTTGCAAGTGATAAAACACTTCGTACAACATCCTCGAGTAATGCTACTGCCCTTGAAATGTACTGTAATGACACATCAGTTCTGAAATCCTGCACTGTCCACTTGTTCACAAAACTGTGTTGCAAATTTTTTTTGTAACCGAACGAATAACGTAAACCATTTCGGAACTCGTCTCAACATATGCAATATACATTCCCTAAACGCGAGTTAACTTGCTTGTTGTAAAATTGGCACAGTTAGCATTTAAATAACTGACTTCTCTATAAAAAAAAGAAGAAAAAATTATAAGGAACATTGTAAAGAACGGTCGCCAGTTACATTATAAAAATTAATGAAGCAACACCAACGTGTACGGTCGGTATCTTCGAACATGCTGCCCAATTAGCATAGAACAACTGCCAAATCGTAGATTACTGAGCAATGTACAACATGCAGCTTATTTAATGACACACATTGTGCATATTGTAGTCGGCCACGGTGCACGAATTGTCTGCCTTTGAATTTAGTGAACCTGACAAATGTGGCAAAGCTGGCAAGACGCACCGATGACAGGTTATGGGTTCAACTCTTAGATGAGGAATATCTTTTTGAGTTAGTCCATTTAACATGAAGTTAGTTATGCCCTTCGCTACTCAACCATCGCCTTGTTTTCTTCCAGTCATTTCTTTCGAGATGTGGAATAAAATTAATTGTAAAATTTGCATGTATTTTTTAAACGCTCTTTCAAACAAATAGGAGAGTTAAAAAACTTGCCGCTTTGCAGCGTCTGAAAACCGGATACCCTAATTTCTTTACAACATTTAATGCTGTCGTTAATCATAAAGCGAGTGTTGTCCATATTTTACCCAAGAGCGTTTATCAACTGACGTACACGTCGCCCCAGATTTGAACCGCTTTATTGATGCTTATTTGGTTGAGAAATTAACGTGTTCAACCTTGACTTTCAGAATGATTGGTAGTCACCAAGTCCAACCGGTTTAAGGTGCGTAAGATTGCGTGATAAAGATCAATGGAATAAATGCATTTACGAGAACGCTTTGTATAGATTTCTGTTAGGCCTTAATACATTTTTGTACCATCGCGAGTAATTAAAGTCGAAAGGAAAAAGCGCTCAGTTCATTGAATAATGTTTTATTGCTTGTAAAACTTGAACTTTTATCTGGTTAATATGATACAGTTTAAAACGTGTGCTTAGGTGTTTATCCATAACTAGTTATCGTGTTAAAAAAAAAAAGGTTCGCTCACTCGAGAATCTTAACTACTGTTTCCTGTCATTTGTGTCTAATTGAATGAAAAATAACGTCACTTTTAGTAATTTGCGGAACACTGAAATACGCTGTCATTTGAATCATTACAATTTCTTCATTAAGTAAAAACAGTTACTGAGTGTGTGAAAACCAGTAATCATGTTAATACCATGGTTTCTACTGTATCGTTTCGTAGTTTGAATCGGGATTTGAATATTACCTTATACTCGGTAGTTATCTCAGCGATCTAGTACCACGGAAAGACGTGAAGAATTATATTTCGTAGGAATTTGGATTGAATAAAACACGGTAGCAACAGATTACGTGGCCAAGTACTTTATTTTGCGATTGGGGCTGAAAAAGTATATGATTTTTGTAGATGAAGCTGTGGCAGACTAGTTAATTCATTCAAACGTATCTTCTTTTGTTCACCGGTGTCAGCGTAGTTTCGAATGTTTTCGAAAGTTACGACCTTGAAAGAGCAAATTTGTAAGCCAGACCTACGGAGTGCTTCAAGAAATAAAACAATTAACTTCTAAAAAACAAATTTATATTTTTTTTAGCACTAATGATTTTACTATTTAACCCAAATTATAATCTTTAAGATTAAAAATAAATTCAATACGTTACGTGAAATCGGCTGTTGTAATCAGGGCCATGCTTAGAGAGGAAGGGGTGCCCCCACCGAACAAATCGCTGAAGGGGGCTAAATCCTCTACAAGGGGCGAAAAATCGAGAATGTGTGTAAGGTAAACTAACTACGTGGGATAAGAGGTATTTGCAAGCGTTTCACATTCTTTTCAAATTAAAAAAATGCTAATTTGTGTAAAATAGTTTTATTTAATAGGAACTTATTATAGAATAGGATGAATAACTTTTGAAGTAGTAATTGGCAGTACCACAACCTTACCATAACGATACAAATGCTCACCGATTTTAAACATTTAAAAGAGACTACGTGGCATGTCACCTTATTGATTTAACTCTTGCTTCCAAGAGCACAGCAGGGGCACTGTACGTTACGCAAGGGCCTTTGCTGTTAGTGTAAACTCAGTTGGTGTCTGTGGCTCGTTTCCGTGTTGTATGCAGTATTGTGTACGAGTAGTGGGATTTATGGTTCCTTTCTTTCATCATGTCCAGTAAGTACTGTTATACTATGTAGCTGTATGTTTAGATGATAATGGAGTACGAATCATTACAATAACTGTAGTTTATTTTATGGACAAATACATATAGGGCAAGCCCTACAACGGTGTTTTATGATTGTAAGGCCGTGCTACAATCGGTGTAAGAAATACATGCACAAAATTGAACATACACGTGCCAATGACGCCTGCTACACAACACAATGGCTTACGTGTCCAAAAAGGATTTGTACGTTTATGTAAACAGTCGTTAGAAATGCAGTTTTTAAATTCCCGTTAGTAATGAGATGTACCAACACAGGATGTACACAGCATGGGAGATATTAAAATTTGTAAATAATTCTTCAGAAGCAATGTTTACTTTTTACGGACAGTGCCTATCATAACTAGTTTAAGATAGCTGTATTGATTATTTTCTGGTAAGTACAAGGGAATTAATTGATATGTAATATTTTTGGAAGTAAATAAACAAAAATATGAACATGTATCAGTTTAGCCAACATCTTGTTCGTAAATATCTGCTGTCGATGTACAACCTGTAATTATTTCCAAGCTCATTTTGATTGCACGTATAAGGGCTTTCTTACTGAGGTTGTAGATACTACATAGTAAACTGTAATGACATGCTGTTGTTTGCAGCAGGGCATATTCTGTCAAACGGCACACAATACTACGATAGGGATGTTATCGCCAACATAATTGTTACTGATGTTTTATTTTAAGTATTCGAGTGCTGATTTTTTACGACTTCAAAACTGATTCATGAATAAGCCGTTAAATATATTTTACAAACAGTATTTTCTTAAACATTAGCATATTGTAAAGAAATTGCATGAGAAATTTAAAAATTTATACATTTCGGTTACTAGTTCACAGTTTTTGATTTTTTGAAACACATAATAGTATTGTGTAAATGCAAATGCAAAACAACTCTAAAATAAAAAAAGAAATTTAAAAAAATTGTAAATAAATAAGATCCTATTGTAAATTATGACCTCGTAATAAACATAACTATTTACTTATCAGAACCAAACTTACATTCATGATTTAATTATTTCATATCTAGTATCCTATGTTGCCTAAACATTAATCATTGGCTGTTAAAAGTATTTTTACTATCTCTCAAGTATACATGACAGTATCGTAAATTAGCTAATTTTACAGATATGAAGCCACATGCTAGTGGAAAGCGGAAATATGCTAAACTTTATGGTGCTCAGCCAAAGCTGCAAAAGCGATTGGATGACACAGAAGACAAAATACAAGGAGCTTCTTTGATTAATTTTCTAAATCCAGTGAATGCTCAATCTCTGCCTCTGTGAAAACTTCAGGTACAGCTCTAAGTGAACTAGTCACACACACTTAACAGTAGTTCTGAAGATTTTTCTGAAGCAATATCTCTAAAATCAGAACTAACGAGTGGTTCATATACTGGCCAATCCGGACCACTTTCTATGTGGCTATTGTTTCAGGACTAAAGTTCATATGAATTGAGAAATGTTTAACTTTTCAGTAACATGTGCATTATTAATCTACTTTAATTTTTATAAATTTTCTTTTATTTTCAGTGAAATAGCTACACTTGACAAATAACAAGATGTTTCTTTGATGGAATGTGCAATTTTAAGAGAATACTCCATTAGTCTATGTGGTGACATTAGATTCATATCCAATTCTAAGTGAACTTCCACGATTATAAACATTTATCAGTTCCAAAGATTTTCCTGAAGCCATGTCTCCAAAACCAAAATAGGCAACTTATTCATACGCTTGCCAATCTCAGTCACATTATGTGTCAGTATTATCAGTATTTAAGAATATGCATTGTAAACTTTTGCAATTTTCAATTGCTTATCTACTTTAATATTAAACCATTTTTCTTTGTTCCAGAGAAATAACTCCAATACTCTCGGATTTTGATGCAATCCAAAGAACATTCAGTCATAAATCAGTCCCCAACTCGGCAACAACAGACTCACTGCCATCAGGACTTGAAGTTCCACCTGCCAATAACTCCAACACAGAAGTAACTGTTGATTTTGCACAAATAATTATTCCTCGCTAATCTGTTGAGATCGGTACCGTAAAAGAACTAGAAAATCTGCTCAGTCAAAAGTTGCCAAGTGATCCAGTATATTATAGTTGTAGAACTAGTAGTGAGCTTAGTTCTGAGACCAAGTAATTTCTGCTTAAAATATGACATTATCAGCCATCAAAGGACCAGTGTCAGTTTCCCAAAAATAAATATGAAGGCCATTCCACTACTGCTCTACACAGACAAAGGTATTCATAAACAGGCAAAGAAATTGCTCGTAGCTGAACCAATTACTCAGTTATACACGACAGGCTTTACTGTTTCTGTTGCTGGTTATTCTCCAAAACCAGTGATCCAAACTATGATCCAGTATTCAGCAGAGTAGGTATTTGTAATTGGTGTAAGATTCATGTAAAGATTGCAAAATATGAGAAATCATCCTTAGATAGAGATGCTTTGATATCTTGGAAAATGGTCTGCAGCAGTATTTGATTGATTGTGACCTACAGCGACAACATGAACAAGAGGTTGCTAATTGGAAAAATATTGTAAGATGAATTATTGATGTAATTCTGTTTCTTTATGCTCAAAATTTGGCGTTTCCTGGATCGGTTAAACAACTCGGCCATAGTCGCAGTGGACATTTCTTGGATCTAGTAAGCTTGCTTGCCAAATATGACTCTGTATTACATAGCCACTTAAACAAGAAGGAAGAAGCAAAGTATCTCAGCAACATAATTCAGAATGAGTTGATTGTTCTTCTTGGAAAAAAGTGCAACAGTCCATCATTGCTGTAGTGAAAGATGCATGGTATTACTCCGTAACGGTATATATGACCACTGACACTTCCCACACTGATCAGTTATCCTTCATAATACGATATGTCAAAATTACTGAACAAGTTCAAGTCACCAAGTCATTTGTTGAATTCATCCGTATACCAAAAGATGAAGCAAGAGTCAGTGACTTCGTGGTTAAAATGCTCTAATTCTTGGAAAATCTGGGACTGAATATTGCCTACTGAATAGGGCAAAGTTATGATTGCGCATCAGTAGTAAAGGGATATTCTTTTCGAATACAAGCACATATCAATGAACAAAATCCACTTGCTATGTATGTTCACTGTGCACCCCACACTCTTAATCTCGTCATAGCAGATTCGGCCAAAAATGATCCTGGGATAGTATCTTTCTTTGTAGTTGTACAGAAGTTGTACACATTCTTCTTTTCAAGTAACCAACGGTGGGAAATGCTCATCAAAGCTTCAGATCCTGCTCTTGATTTTGAACAAGTTTATGAATGTGACCCAACTGAAGGCATACTGCAAAATACAAATGATAAAATACCTAAAATTCAACATGAAAGTAGTCTGTCAACAAGCTCAGTCAGAGTTAAGCAATTCTGCGTCACACTTTGGGAAGGCCGAGTTGCTCTGGTTCGCACTCTCCGAAAAGGCCTGCCAAGAATCATAGAGGTTCTTGAGATCATTCAGTCAGAAACTAAAGATGGCAATGAGGAATGCCACTGCAGTGATCTTTTGATTCAGATATCGAAATTTGAATTCATTGCACTGCTTGTTACATGGGAAAACATCCTCACTTTGTTTAACAATACTAGCAGGTACAAGTAAAAGGCAGATTGTGACATCTTGATGGCAGCTGATCTTCTCCAGTCAACGACCAAGAATGTACAGTACATGAGAACAAACGAGTTCAGCAACTTCTTGGATGAAGCCAGACAGCTTGCAAGTAAATTGGAAGTATCTGTGAAATTCTCCGAATAGCGAAAAAGTTGAAACATAGCATTTCCAGATGAGTTAAACAAAGATGAGCCAATCACATACCAGGATAAAGCTTTCGAAGTTATCATCTATAATAGAATATTGGACAGGATCATTGTAATACTTTTGGAAAGATTTGAAGGACTTAGAGAAGTAGCAAACTTGTTTTAATTTATGTATCCTAGCAGGCTAATGAAACCAATTAACAGTGTTCTACATAAATCCTGTTAACAGCTGACTAGAAATTATGAGCAAGACTTGGACATTGGCCTGTATTCCGAGCTCCTTTCTCTGAGAAACATTTTGACCGATAACAAATTTACACCTACTTCAAAACCTATCGATGTCGCTGAAATAATTGTAAATAAAGATTTGCAGGAGGCTTTCATAGACAGTCTGACAGCCTACAAATTGTTGCTGACCATCCCAGTTTCAGTAGCCACATGCGAAAGAAGTTTCAGCAATCTTAAACTCATCAAAAATTATTTGCGATCCACTATTGCCCAAGAACGGTTATCTGGACTGGCGATACTCTCAATAGAAAGAGACATTGCTCGCAACCTCTCTTTTAATGCAGCTGTAGAACAGTTTGCAGCTATTAAGGCACGTCGCCTGCACTAGTTTTTTTTCTCAGTTTATGTTCAAAGATAGGTTTAAAATAAGGTTTATCTACTTTTGAGAATGTTAAAATAGGTTTAAAATAAAGTTTTTCTGCCAATGAAGAATGTTTTGAATTTTAAAAAAAATAAGGGGAAGGGGGCG
>NQII01000799.1:0-73813 GCA_002778355.1 Clitarchus hookeri | reverse complement strand
ATATATATATATATATATATATTACTATATATCAGGATATATCACGAAGGAGGTCTTCAACCCTCTTCACAATGAAAGTGTTTCAGACTTAAATTTGTAATTATTAGCTTCATTACTGGCTTAGAAGGACAAGACGTTTCAGTTTGCTTGATCCTTTTGTAGTAAGGCATAAGCAGTATCATAAATGTATACAAGATGCCTACTACGAATATATCAGCTCTCAGAAAGAAGGCTCTTTAAGTCTGATTGATACCACATTCATGTGTTGGTATGATAATGTTGTCGAGTGGCATAATGATTGGTTGCGGACTGGACACCTTCACAAGAAAAAGCAGTTATACTTGTGATCTTGCCCACACTAGAGGGGCCCCTCTTTTTAAATCGTGTTACCGTAGTTGAGGCGAAACGACTCTTTTGGGAGTGCGAAAGGCGGCCAGCAATAACGGGCGAGAGGTTTGACGAACCAGAAGTAATTAGTATTTCGTCAGATAGTTCAATTAATATGTTAGTATATCTGAATTATTTGAGGAACCTGCATCGTCTGTGTTTAATGAAGCTGGACCTTCTGGGATAAATTGCCCTTTGGCATCCCCATGCGCTGCTGAGACCAGGTGATGTGTCTGAAAGAGCTTTAAAATAATTCGATAGTGATTCGGATTTCGAGGAGTGGCCATCACACTTGTTATCTGGATTTAGTAGCTGTCCCAAAAGATGAACAGTATTAGGTTCTGTGTAGGTGGCTTCGTTGTATTTTGAGATATAGTGTGTTTATTTTAGTTGTTATTTGAAAAATTGTTTGTGAGAAAGTTAATGTTGTGTTACAAGTGTTACTGCTGTTTCAATAATGGAGTATGAATAATAATACAATTTGAAAAGATATGTGTGCTTCCTTGTAGTTATTTGGTAAATATTTTTGGTCAAATGTTATATGGTGATGATATTCACCTAAGTCCACCTACACTTAGTAAGCTGACGTAACCTTAGCTGACCTAACCTAACTATATATTTATATATAGAGAGAGAGAGAGAGAGAGAGAGAGAGAGAGAGAGAGTAGAGATAAAGAGAGAGAGAGAGGTGTTTTTTTATGTGATTAAAATTTCTAAATAAGTGGTATTGTTCGGAAGTAGGCCTATTCAATTTCATCAGATCTTTTTTAAAACAATTTAAAGGATGTTAAATGTTTTATGAATATAAAGTGAAAGAGCGAATTGTTGAAATGTGTAGAAAATTTGATAGAAATCCAACTAAGTTTACTAAACAAGAATAAAATAAACTCACAATTTAAACTGAACTTGTAATATGAATTGAAATGAATATGTGTGTGTACTGTTCAACTTAGCAAACAATAATTTAATTCTACCTGCTACTAATAATTCAAATAGAAATAAATCTTCCCAATCCAGCTGAAATACATTTTAGCATGAGTCTTTACTGCATGGTACACTTGGCTCTCACGTCTCAATTTGTGTATAGTCCTTGTGCTTACGTAAGAAACATGTTACGAAACTTCCCGCGTCGATTTTGCGGAAATCTTGTCAAGGTGACGCAATATTTTTCGACGCAGCAGAGTTGACACATCATGATGTCACCCATGCTACTTTCTGTCAACACAAGTGCGACTTCTCGATGCTAAAAGAAAAACACCTTTCCGTCCGACAGCTAAATATTTAGTAAATTTACTTTTCGTATTATTTTTTATCGTTAAAAACAAGAATGACGCACACAGCTTTATTTTGCAGTATAGAATATGCAATTGTTTTTTATGCATTAATANTTAAAGGATGTTAAATGTTTTATGAATATAAAGTGAAAGAGCGAATTGTTGAAATGTGTAGAAAATTTGATAGAAACCCAACTAAGTTTACTAAACAAGAATAAAATAAACTCACAATTTAAACTGAACTTGTAATATGAATTGAAATGAATATGTGTGTGTACTGTTCAACTTAGCAAACAATAATTTAATTCTACCTGCTACTAATAATTCAAATAGAAATAAATCTTCCCAAGCCAGCTGAAATACATTTTAGCATGAGTCTTTACTGCATGGTACACTTGGCTCTCACGTCTCAATTTGTGTATAGTCCTTGTGCTTACGTAAGAAACATGTTACGAAACTTCCCGCGTCGATTTTGCGGAAATCTTGTCAAGGTGACGCAATATTTTTCGACGCAGCAGAGTTGACACAGCATGATGTCACCCATGCTACTTTCTGTCAACACAAGTGCGACTTCTCGATGCTAAAAGAAAAACACCTTTCCGTCCGACAGCTAAATATTTAGTAAATTTACTTTTCGTATTATTTTTTCTCGTTAAAAACAAGAATGACGCACACAGCTTTATTTTGCAGTATAGAATATGCAATTGTTTTTTATGCATTAATACACATGCAATGATTTTGAAAGCATTGCAAGAGAAAAACACGCTAATATTTTATGAGAACACGTGTATCATATTATTACTTATACTATGAAATGGTATTCTCCTATAATATTTTAATAAGTTTTTCCTTTACAATGTTTTCAAAATCATTGCTTATATTAACGCAAATTAGAAAGGAACTACATATTTGACAGAAGTATTTTAATTATTTATTGTCTTTAAGGACAATCACAGGCTCGCGTGTATTCAACACGCAAAATTACTTATTTGAAATACTGCACGCCTATGGCTGTCTCCTCATAGCATAATGTTGTTTTGATATTATGACGTCATGGGGGAGGGGTGTACGATGCCTATCCCTAAATTAAGTGAGGGGCGCCTAAATGAAGAAAGTAAGTAGGCACCCATGACAGTTTTTGTTAACTGAGATACGTTGTTGTATTACATACAATCTCTAATGAATTATTATAATGTATTTGTGATACTAAGCTATACACATCTTCACTTCTGGGTTACAAAGTTTTATGTATCTTAAAGACAGCTTGTAATCTAGGCTTTAATCGCACCAAAATTGAACTTCTAAGAATATAAATATAATATTTTATTATGTATAAATAATGAACTTTGTATTAGAACATGCATTTAGCTTAGGCTAGCTTATCTTCGATTGCACGATTATAATACTTTTTAATCCTTTAATTCTTGTATATTGCCAGTTTTAAACATTTATCAATTTAAAAAAATGACCGACCACCGATATATTTATAACAATAGTACATGCTCCAATGGGCTTCCTGAGGTGTCCAAAAAAGTTTCCAGCTGTTAATCCACCATTGCGACTAAATCAAGTTTACCCATGTATTTCCACAATACTGAAAGCAAGTTCTAGGTAGGTTGCCTAGGTCCGGGATTACGATGACTTTACGTTACACGTAGCATACGCTACACCTTCACGTGTACGTAAAACTTCTTTTTTTTGGGTGGTATATTATAATGATTTACGTAAGCACGTAACTTTTGTGTACTGAATAAAAATGTCGCGAATAAGCGTTGCTGCTTTTCAGATTGGGAACTCTGAAAATTCAATTTATGCAGATGTATTCGCGTTTTAACTTTGATGTGACAAGAACAGGTTGGGAAAGTATGGCATTCATGATTTATACAAACTTTGAAAACAACTAGGAAATCGCCATATTCTCCAGAACGAAATGCTCCCGACGGATGTAGATAAGGATTCCGTGATATCGTATGTAATAAACTTTGATATGTTAGAGAAAATTAAACTGTCTTTCATTAAGTACTGAAAATTTCAAACTTAGTATTAAACATTCTCCGTTTCATGCAAGCATTTTTATACCTCCAAGAAATATAATTAATAAACTGTGACAATGTAAATTTTCCTTAATATTTACGAACTAAGAAACAGAAAAACAATTCTAGCCCTACTTCCATTACTATTTTGTCCTCATTTCCGGGAGAAAATTATATATGCGGTTGATTAATTTAAAACATGAGCGGACGACATCGCGAAAATTAAAACAAACCCAGGAAAAGCAACATCGTCCCTATTGTGATTGGCCAGCGAGATCACGTGTTGCAGAGTCACGTATTACGTATAGCGCAAAAACTTGACATTAATAAGGTTACTTCTACTCTGGTTGGAAAGATCAATGTTAAAAGTTTGACAACCAAATATTTTCGCCACTAGGTAAGCGCCAGTGTCGCATGTGTACCAGAGTGTCTCTATTTTCTAAGTTAAAAACCAGATAATTGCAATAATCATAAATAAAATATTTAATAACTTCGTAAATAAGTAAGATCATTCTCTTTTATTATTCACGTTTATTAAAATGTTAATTAAAAAGTTACCTTTTGGAACTCTGCGCACCTAGCGGCGGAAATTTTCCCTATGCCAAACTTTCTCATAAGAAATCTCGTTTTGCTCCTAACCTGAGTAGAATTAACCTTAATATTGGCAAGCTTTCCTTTACGTGAACGGATACGTGAAACGATCGTAATAGGTCTAATTGAAACACGCCCCGTTAAAGCGTAGACGGCTTACGTGAACGCGTTATTTGTGATGTGTTGCGTGAAAAGTGAAGTCATCGTGATCCATGTCTGAAGGAATGGCCCCTCCTAAGCTGGAGATGTTGTTTCGCCACTCTGTCGGACCGGATACTAGATTGGCACCGACAAAGCGGATGTAGACAGGTAAGTTAACCGTTACTCTACTTGTGACCTGATCAGTCCACTGTTCGCGTACCTGGTGTCTGTAGTTACCTCGCCTCGTCCTTGGAGCGGATGCTGCCTGGCAAGAGTGGAGAAATTTGAGCGATATGAGAGGCTGGCNGGGGGGGGGGGGAAAATAAAGTAATTGAGAAGTACACGACACGAGTCAGTCACGGAGGAACAGACATCCAACGGCTGTCGGATCCATCGGCGTAAGAAAAATTACGCGCATTTCCTTCGCGTATTTTATTTGCATGTTTGTATACAGATTTCACCGTCTCCTATCATATAACTCCACCTTAATGTTTCCTCTCTGTTGTGACAGAATCATGGTTAAAGTGTGTGTGGGTATCAGAATTTGAATAAGGATTGTGTAGTATACAAAAATAGAAACATGTAATTCATTTTATAGTTTACTACTCATAAAGGCTTCGTTTGGTTTAATATTCTCGAAGAACGTTCAGGAAAATTGATTAAAACGGTGGAATGAGAATCGTACTGAGGCCTGCACACGCCATCATGACAGTACGATATAGCAGCAACTACTGTTCACCGAGGTAACTCAAGATTTCAAACAAAATACCGCCAAAGCTTCTGAACATTACTAAATCTTCTAAAATGATAAAAACTTCACTACACGATATAATGTATGCAGTAGTAGTTATAAAATGTATGTTCTGCGCCAAGGCTGGAGGCTGCGGTGCCGCGGCGCCACGGCGGCCATATTGTATGACGTCATGCTGAAACTTCCTGCTCTATCATTCCTCGCCAATGGTGGCCATCTTGGATTTCCCTTTTTACCCTCCTGCTCTATCATTATATCCAATCTCTTCAAGCTCTTGCATCCCTCTTCTTTTTCTCACACTCTGTTATTTCGATGTTATTTTTCTCGTGCTCTCTCACTCTTTCCTGCCTCTCTCTCGCCTGTACTATCCCTTGAGGTTTTCTCATAGTCCTACGAGTCTCCTTTATTTTATCATGCTCTCTCATTCCTCCTGTCTCTCTCGCCTATTCTATCCCTTGGGATTTTCTCATAGTCCTTCCGATCTCCTTTATTTTCTCACTTGTCTTCCTTATTCTATTCCTTGGAGTTTTCTAATATTCCTTCTAGCCTCCTTAATTTTCTCTCTAGTCTCCCAACCCTCTCTTGTTTTTCGCATCCTCCATCACTGGCGATGTCGTCTGCTGTAGGCAGCTATATTTAATTTCCGCGCCTGCTGTTTGCATCGGCTGCTGTAAGTGGCCATCCTTAATTCCCGCACTCACCACCAGGGTGTGGGAGTTTCGAACATTCGCAGCTAGGAGTGCTGATATCGAAGCGGCCATTTTGTTTGTATGTTTGTTGGGTTACTCGTCGCCTGCAGAGGCGCTAGCATCGGGGAGGTTAGCTCAAATGGTGCCTGCCAGGATACTGGGAATTATTTTTAGTGGTTTGTGAACTCAAAGAATACAGGAGGCTTGCGGTTTCGATTCTACCACCCTTTAGTCACGAGTCCAGCACCTACACCACACGACCACCATTGCACGGGAAGAGTTAAGCGATGAAATAAAGTACATACTTGCATCGGCCTATACACTATGTAGGTTCACGCGCGCACCTGGCTGCTGCTGGCTGAGGAGCCATTGCATGGTTTTGAGAAGAAATAAAATAAATACTTGCATCGGCCTACGCACTCTCTAGACAATAAACTCATCGTCATCGCATAAAAGACTGCAGTCACCACGTGCTCGCATATACACACTTATTATGTGTGTAAAAAAAATACACATATCATTAATAGTGCGAAAAAATATCTTCATTCTAACATTCAGAAAAATTAATTATATATACATACATAAGAAAATTTGGGCAGGTCGCATCTCTACATAAAAGTTATATGCATATAGAGCCAATAGCATGCGCACATCTGTCTCCCAAACTGGTCTGGGCATTCGAGAGCACGCACGCACTGTTGTACCTCCAACTTGCCTGCGCTCATGGTACGGGACGCAGACAGCACTCGCGTGCGCACGTGGGAATAGTTTTTTTCTTATTGTTCTGTAACAACTAGCAGTAGGATAAAAACACTAATCACACTTACACGATCTCGTCAGCAAGCAGCAGCAGCAGCAGCGTGGTCGCCCCCTCACCGCTCTCGCAAGGTTGATGATGACGATTGCAGCATCGCCTTCACACTTTACTGTCCTCATGGCATAACCATGCTGACGGCACCCGGGCTTGGGACAGGGGCAGTACAATATGCCAGTAAAAACGCCACCGGGAATTTTCCTTATACACAAACAAGTCGTGTACACGTATGCTTATAAAAACACCAGTAGTTTCACAAGAATAGTGAACTGATGGCTTACAAAGCTGCAAACCGAAAAAACGACCCACCTAAAAGAATCAAAGTGGATAAAGGAATGCACAGACAGACAACAGCAACAGAACAACAGTACAGTAGAGGTAGATGAAGAGCACAGGTGGGGACAGTGCGGTAAAAAAAGAGTAAATGAAAGTAGGATGCTACCACTAGTTACTACAGTGCTAGTGCGATACATATACCATTTCACATTTACAACTCCTGCTAGGGTAAGCGTTGAGTCCCCCAGGAAATGGCTATAAATCCCAGGTCGGAGACTTAATTATCATAGACGATAAATCCCGTGCGCAATTATGTACATGAGTGATTTTGGGAAGTGAAATAGTACACACATCACGACATATCGGTAACACACCTGACAAGATAAGGATACTTATTGCATGGGCTACAGTGTGCCAACTTTCAACAGCGCCACCATCCACCAACAGTAATACCCCTGGCAAGATGAATATGGCTCTTGCAGGTGCTACAGAATGCTGCTGGAACAAAACACATAAGCGTAACATTACACACACAACAGGACATACTGGTAACATGCCTGACAAGATAAGGATACCTCTTTCACGAGCTACAGTGTGCCACCATCCATCATCAACAACAGCATACCTGGCAACATGAATATGGCTCTTGCATGAGCTATAATATGCCACTGGAAAAACACACAAATGGAACAAATCATCATTGCACACATACATATCATTCGTTGTGGAAGAGGGGAATGGAAGAGCTTCAGCTTAGACAATCCCGAGGCGAGGAACTGCCTCCTCTATGCATTCCGACCGCATTCAATCTCCTGAGGACAGACACATATATGTTGATACATGCCTGCCCTAGAGGTGCGTGTACACAACATCAACCATGATAACCATAAGGGACTGTATGTGTCCCATCATCACATATTTGTCGTTTGTCGTTTATCTACAAAAAAAACCAGTTTGTTGGTACATTGTGTATACAATTCGTGTTGGTGTGACCTAATGCTGTTGACCTGTACTCTCAATAATTACTGGCCCAATAATATGCGTTTATAATCTTTAAGGTAATGGTATTTTGCACAACTCTATTTTTTATTCTTTTGGCTCGCTTCAATACCTTATCCTTGCATGTATAGCCATATAGATTCGCCCTCAGCACAGCAAACTCCATCATATCATTATCTCTGCACTAATCCTTGAATTTGCAAATCACTCTTGCGTTGGTGGGCGAGTAGCAGGGATGAGTGGGAGGGTAGGCAATAGAGTAGTACTCAGCTATAAGTGCCAGGTCTGAGGTGAGGTCCCTGTAGAAGACAGGACAGTGGATTGGCACCACAAATGAGTTGGTGTCTGTACATATCAGGCTCACATTACTGCCATATTGTGCCCGCATGACATTGTAGTTGAAGCGATACATTAGAGTCTTTGACAGGCCAAGTACAGTGAAGTCAGCATAGCTGGGCTTATCAAATGTAATATGTTTATGATCTAATTTAACCAGTGATAGAAATTCATCATATATAGTTCTGCGTTTGAAAGCTGGGTTTGCGATAAGTTTCTTCGCAAACAGTTCGGTGTATACAAGTTCCTGCCCTTATATTTATGCTTATTTTCCATGAGCTTACCATACATAACATTGTTCATCAGCATGTAAAAGTCCTTCCTGAAGGCATTTGTGGCTGCCTGGCATTTCTCAGTATTCAGGTCAATATAAGGTTTCAGCCATGCCTTCTGGTTGAATTACAGTACCTGGTTTATAGCCTTCAGCCATAATCCATGACTCAATGCATGCTTGAGGTTAATGTAGTGCACAATATAATTATTCTTTGTCTCAAGGGTAGTCATGAGCTTGGGTTCTTTGTACCCTAGCAAGTGTCTCCATGTGTCTGTTGTGTCATATCGCTTCGGACAACAGCTTATTTTCTTCCTTAACAATGTTCACCACCCTTGCTATACTACTTGTGCCACCAATAAGACTGCTGAGAATGCCGAGAGCTGGCAGGATGAAGGACAAGATGCCTCCTCGCTTCCCTAGTACTTTGCAAGTTTTCTTTTGTGCCTTCATGGTTTTTATCTTTCTTCGAAACTGCAAACCCTTCCCCCCTCTTGTCTTTAGTCATCATAATCTTGGACATGGCCCAAGCAGCTAGATGTTCGCCGAGTTTGGGTGACCTGACAATCGACTCGGCTTTTTCCCAAGAGAATGGTGTTAGCTGCATGCCTATTTTACAACTTGCCACTGGCAGTGTAAGCAATGCCATGTTCCTTGCATGCCTCGTCCAACAAATCGACAGGGTCATCGTCACACTTTAATCTCCTTGCTAGTTGTATGCCAGATCCACTGTATTTGTAGCCAGGAATGTGTGCCTCGAAAGGATGGTTGTTGATCAGCATATTCACCAATCCACATACCCCTTGGTCTAACTCCCGTGGAGTATTACAGCTTACTAACACGATTTGTTGTCACATATATTTTAAATATTTGTTTTGTGGGATGTGGCCATCCACTTCACCTGACCTCGAACTTGGCTGCCCACATTACCTGACCTATAGTGCACACATAAAATGTGGCTACCTCACCAGTTCTCAAATGTGGACCTGTTGCTATAAGTACCAGTGGTTTACTCGTTTATGTATCAGTTCATTGGAGATCATGGCACAGACAACCATGCTTCCTGTTCGCATCACTGCTGATGACAAAACTATCTCCTGCAAATCATGCCATGGGAAACTGCTGCCAAACACCATGCGAGGTATCATAGCAGGACCAAGAAACCGTGGAAATATATGCATGGTACTCAGTCTTTTGAAGGAGCCCAACTGTCTTCGGTTCGAGAATGTTGACCTATACTCTAAATCACTACAACAGCCAAAGTACCTATGGATAGCGCAAATACTTCAAGCTGTAAATTGATTACATTATTTTCCATTTAGCGACAATTTCGAAGTCGGGCAGCCAAGTGATGCTTTGTCGAACTCTGTGTTTGTTTTCGACGATTTGGCATCTGAGAAACAGTCGACCACGCAGCAGTATTTCAGTATGGGCTGTCATGTAGCAGTGGATTCGATTTACCTTTGTCAAACTTATTCACACATGCCTAGGCAACTTCTGAGCGACAATGCTTATTTCCTTGTTCTATAACAATGAGCTACGACATATTCAAGTTCGGTCGTAGTGGCCTTAAGTGTATGGCAGATGGCTGTATTATATTTCCTGACGATAGTAACTGCAGTTTCGGAAGGAAACAGGCCAAGAATCTTGGAGGGCCGAAACATGATGTTGATGCAACTAATGTGTCCTTTGTCCACAGTATCATTTCAGAGGTTTTGCAACCACTGGATGTACTACAGGCCACATCTGCTAACATGGATGGATGGCATGACTCGTATTACTATATTAGAGACGAAACACAATGGCATGGGTGAGCGAATATCCAGCAGGTTTTCATACAGCCATGACTACTGTATTGCATGCATTGACTGAGGATGTGTGCAAACTGTATGCTTTAAGCAGGAAGCTCACCACTGTGGAAGACCATCTCTTCGATATGAATATAATTACTAATAACATGGATTTGCGGCTTGGCATACTTATCGATTGCATGTACAAACTAACTACATTTGCTTCCGTCGACACGCTCGAGGCTGTGAAGGCCGGTTATTCGGCAAGACGAATGCGATGTCTGCTAAGATGTATGCTCACATTCGTACAATAACTGATGATTTGCACAAACCAACTACTTTAGGAGGCAAGCTCGTGGCTGTGGAGAAGAATCTCGATGCCTTAAGAGAGCGAGTTGTCGACATGGTTCTTACTGACCTGGCTACTAAACTAGACAAGCACCTTAATGTGGCGACCAAGGGTGCGGGCCCACTGGCCAATTTAATTAAGAAGCTGGAGGCTGTGGAAAACATAGCATCGAAACTCGGTGCTTATGGTACGATGTCTCCTACTAAGATGGATGCTCAATTTCGTACATTGACTGACATTGTGCACAAACTGTCTGCTTTAGGCGGCAAGCTCGCAGCTGTGGAGTTGATGCTCTATGATGTAGGCGAGCGAGTTAACAACAGGGTTCTTACTGCCCTGTCTGCTAAACTAGATGGACACCTTAATGTGGCAACGAGGGTGAGAGAAACCTGGCCGTTTTAAGTACGAAGCTACAGGCTGTAGCCAACATTGAATCTAAACTCGGCGATTTCAGCGAGCGAATAGCTAACAGGGCTCTTACTAGCATGTCTGCTAAAATAGATGCACATACGCGAGGTTTAGGTGTGATACTTGCAGATGTGGAAGACCTTATATGTCGTGGGATCATTCCTGTCCTATCTGGCTTGCGCTCAAGTGATGATCAATGGAGACATTGCCAACATGTGCGAGATGATGTCGTCCAGCGAATCTCCAAGTTTGAAAACAATATCACAAATCTGATCGTACAGATGCATCAAGTCACCCCTAAATATATACTATGACCATTCCGCTTTCGCTTTTAGTATAATGACTGCTGCTGCCGAGAATTTACATTGCATAATAGAAAGTGTTCTCAATAAGTATTTACTGATTAAGCATGTGTGCATGATATGCGACGCTACTTTGGAAGAGGGGTTCCAGCTGATAACATCTTGGCTAGATAATTTACAACAAACTGTTCCCCCTGCTGCTGAAATGAAGACTGAACCAGACATCGAACTCAGGACTGGTAGGAGGCACAAGTTATTTCCAGAAGATATAACGGCCGATGAAGAAGATGATTTGCATTTAGCCGCATTGAAGCATAAAAAGACAGACCTAACTTGTATACCACGACCATTCGCAATTACCTATCATTGTACACAATGAGGTTTAATGATGGAACATGTGATGTTTATAAGTGCAATAACATATGGTTCTTGGGGAAAAAAATACATTTTTTGTCTTCCCAGTGATTTTATACAGATTACTGATGAAGCAATGCGAGCATCTCCAGGCCTCTATGAATTGTTGCTTTAATTCGATCCTGGCGAGTACTCATGTGAGATGCTTCACCAGTACAAATGCCTACTCACACTCACAATTGCGCATTTAGCAGACAATGACTTCCAGCAATGCTTATAAGGATAAAACACATTGGAAATTCGCCATTGTCGCTGATTTGTTCGCGGATGTAGGCTTGGCGACTGGTTTGGGCCTGACTTCGAAACTGGATGGGGCCAATCGACTTGAATTTGCATTCTGGGACAATGTCAATGAGCTTGTATCACCTCTACGACTACTAATTGCATCTTAGCAGGCTGGCAATAATTCCTACACAAGTAAGATTGTGAATATTTTAGAATAATTGCATAAAGGTGTATAAATATACTAAACAATATCACATACTCACATTTTTGCCAATCTCCACTGGCCTGCGCAATGTAATTACCCCAAGTGGAAAGTACTCATATTTGGGCTGAGAGATCTATACCAAACTGACCTAGTTTAAATGATCCTGTATGCGAGTGGTAATAAGGTATTCAGATACATGTTAACTGTTTTAGATTGTTTCAGCTAATACACACGGGTGATTCTAGTTCGCCAGTAACATGTGGCCTCAATGTGAGCGATGCTATGAAGGTTTTCGCACGACAAGGGATCACCTAAAAATTTGCAAACAGATCTTGGCAGAGGATTCTACAATCCTGCCTTCCATTCGCTAATGGCTGTGAATAAAATTAATCATTATAGTACCCACAGCAACATGAAAGCTTCCATTGTGTAATGGTTTAACCATACTCTGAAGACTGAGATGTGGTGAGAATTTTCATCTCTGGGAAGTTACAAGGGGCTAGACATGTTTTCTCTATTGGTGTCCACCTACAATCAAATTGTACACTGTACTATATGTATGCGGCCAGCAGACAATTGGGATGATTCTTTGCTGGCAACTGTGCTCAAAGCTGAGAAGAAATTAGACACATGCAAGCCTAATGCGAAGGTCAGGATATCACGAGTGAATGGGTCATTTGCAAAATCATACATGCCAAACTAGAGCATCGAAGTCTACAGAATTGTCAGGATTCATCATTATGAACCAAGGACCTATTATCTTGCATACTTAATGGACCTCCAAGGTACATTTTATGAGCAGGAGGTACAACTTTTAAATTCCTGAAGGTTTATTTGATTGAGAAAGACCTTTTTCGGTTGGGCAATCGCCTTTTTTGTAAAATGGCGGGGTTTCGATTCGCATCGCAACAGCTGGCTAAAACACTTAGCATTTACTTATGTGTAATTAGATGCAACATTGCAAGAGGTGTGATTCAACTTATATGTGCCACCAACAAATGTATTTTTTTGAAGTATAAATTCATTCATTCTTATAAATATATGTACTTGTGTTGTGTACAGTCTGTGTTTATTTATTTCCAGACTGGTAATACGGTGGACTGGGGATGTGTGTGGATGGACATTAATAATAGCCTTGAAACTGTGATTATTTACAGCGAGGTGCATGTATGTCTGCAGGTGGGACACATAGCAGCAGTGTGTTCTTAAGAAGGTTTTTCGAGGATGGGGGGCTTGTTAAAAATTCCTGAATATCTGACAGCCACCGTTCTAACAGCAGGGCCTGCAGTTGTTAGTGACTTATCGAGGGATTTGAGATTGGGCCATATTTATGACTTGTAATACTGTATAGTGCATGCTATTGAGTTCTCAGGGGTGTTACTTCGTATTCATGTGGTTCTCCCAACATTCAGGCATTCTTTCAGTTTGTCTGCTTGTTGAAATTCTTGAAGACTTGATAGCAACAGTGGGTCTGTGGGCCATGGATTTTATTGGCCTTCCCAGAAATGTGGATTGGGGCATATTTCTGACTTGTATTATGGTGGCATGGCGGTCGTTAATGATTTTGTAGCCCTGGCTGGGCATGCAATCTGCTCTCATGAGTGTTGTTTAATATTCAGTGTCACATGTTACTTAAAATTCATGGTGGCTAGAGTTACCAGTCAACCTGCATATATGTGGATGACTGTCCACCACCAACATTAGTTTTGATGAATTCCTACTAGGTTGTGTGTCGCCTGTTCCTGCCGGAGCATTATTTCTGGCAGCCACAGTTGATGGCATTCGGCCATGTGGTGGTTGCCACTGCTTAATATTCATGGTCACACACATGTGGATGGCAGCTGTGGTGGCAATGGCATATCGATGACATCGAGCATTCTTAACTGTCTCTGGGTTGATCAGGTCACAAACAGCAATGGCCCCTTTTCTCACACACCACCATCACTTAGGTATTCACTTATTAATTGCTGTCTTCTGCCATCCCTTTCTCATATTGAGGTCTCCACTTATTCATTGGGGGGTTGTTTTTCTCCTGTCTGGCAGAGAGGGGCATGATACTTTGTACTCTTGGACTGGTATATTCTTTCCTTTTGTTTTTGTACTCGTAGTTTCCTTTTATGCTCTAGGTTGATGTCTTTTACCTTAATTTTTTAATACGGTCGTTTATTTATATTGTTTTTATTGCTCTATACGAGCATGCAGGCATCATGTTGAGTGATGCCGTTTTCCATGCTGCCGTGCGTGCATGTCTACGGCTTTTACGTGTCCTACACTTTCGCATTGTGCCGGTGGACTGCGCAAGCTCGTGCATGTGGCAGAGAGGTAGCGTATACACTGTTACACCCCGCGCTGGCACGGGTATGCATTCACGGTGCTGCCTGTGTGTATAGTCCGTTTCAATGTAGGTTGGTGTTTATAATGTTAATTTTTTTATACAGCCATTTATTTCTGTTGTTATTGTTGCGTAGGGTGCGCACTCGGTGATTTGCACAAGCATATACTCTGAGGTTGGCGTCTTTAACGATACTTTTTAGTACAGTTATTTATTTCTGTTATTTTTATTGTTTGGGTATTTGGGCCTCATGTTGGGTTATATATTTTTAATTTTTTTAGAGCCACATCCTTTTTTATGTGGTCGTTTATTTACTGGGGCATGAGCGGGCCAATGCAAGTATTTCTTCTCCTAACCACACAATGCAAATTTTTTATATATGTAAAGTCGGGGTGGTAACAACTATGTACGAATTCGACATTTAACATCCTCATTTCCTGAATGTCATAGTGGTCTGGTAGTCAAGATGCTAGACTGCCGACCCAAGGGGAGCTGGAACAATCCCTCATGCATCCTGCATTTTTTGAGCTAACTTGCGCCGAAACGGGTGTGCGTAAGGGCGAGGGTCCCACCTGCTACCCGTCGGACTTCAACCTTAAGCACTGTGCCTAGCGGCAGACTTCGAAAGCGAAAATGGCGGTCGTCGGTGGCATGCTCTAACTGGCAGTGGGTGAACGACGGCGATGGTGCTGCACTCTGATGGGCGGTGGGGGAAACGAAACTGGTAGTGCGCTCTGGTGGCCAGCAGGAGAAATGAAACTGGTGGCATCCCTGTTGGGCGCTGGGGGAAACATCGATAGTGGTAGGGGTGTTTGACGTGTACGCATGATTCATGTATGCGTTATTGATGTGTGATATTTTAGCATGTTCGCAATTAGCATTGACATAATTTGCATATGTGAATTAGCATTGGCGAATTTGCATGGGCGAATTCGTGACATCATCCATGATGGCTGCCATTGGCGGAGAATGGTTGAGCAGGAGGTTTTGGCATGATGTCATCTAATATGGCTGCTGTGGTGCCATGGCATTGCAGCTCCCAGCCTCTGGCGTAGAACATACATTTTATAACTACTTTTATTGTTGTTATGCATATGGGACAATGATTTATTATAGCACTCATCGTTAATGAGTATTATTTAATTGCCCGTTAAGGTTACTAATTTATAAAAATTTTGATGCACTTCCGGTAAACAAAATATTAATTAGTAAAATATTTACTCATGAATAAATTGTAAAAAAATTTTAATGTGGAAATTTAAAAATGTTGTAGTATTTTTAATTTTCATTCAATCTGCATGATCCTTTATATTTTAACTCTAAATTCAGCATGTATCCCTGTCACATGTCAAGCACAGGACGTTGTTAAGGGACAACAATCTAGGGTATATCTGATAAACTTGTCTCAAATCAGTAAATTATTCTAAGAACAAAAATTTTATAAAAAATTGTCTGAAATCTGACGACAAAAGCTTAATGTATAAAACACACACACACACAAACTCTCTCACTCCCTCTCTCTCTCTCACATACACACACAGTGGTGTTAAAGGTGTGCACGAACTTGACGAGCGGCTGTCATTAGCGACATCATCTTAATTAATTTTTGTTCGCCAATGTTAAAATGAAAATTACGAACCCAAATAATATGGAGACACACATAGCTCGTTAAGTGTTATTTTTTTTACGAACATTAAAAAATGTTCTGCAAATGACTGCAAATATTTTAAATAATAAAAACCTACTACTTAAAGCATTACATGTGCATAGAATTTAAAAAAAATGGTTCCAGTACGAACATCTTATTAAAAGGGTGATAAAGACTGTTTGATAATAAGTGAAAATCAAAGTCCCGGTCTCTACCTGCGTACACATATTTTAGCAGACACACTTAGTGAAGTGTTCCACACGTAGTTAACAGCGAGATAAGAAAAGTAGTTCCGTGTGTTAACATCGTTTTGAAACCGCAATTTTTTTTTTAATTTACGGACATTGTATTTATATCATTTTGTTTCTACTTATTTGTTGCATGCATGTAAGTATAAGAATTGACACACAAAAATTTAATTTTTTTAAGAGTTTCGCAGTTTCAAGTGATCAACACACGAATATAGTGATCCGGTCCGTGGCAATGTTAATTTTACCTGCGGCGAAAGGATACCAAATTATAAGAGACGTATATCCTAAAAAGAGCTATGAAAAATGCTCAGTTAACCGTGAACATCCAGTATTCAACTTGGTGGCTAGTGAAGTTGGTTTATTTTGTTTATACGCACAGTATTAAAAGTCAGCGTGATACAAACATTTATGATCGTAACGATTTTACACTGTCACTGATGTACGCATGAGTACTACCATTCGGTCCGCGATATGAAAGCCACGCTACAATAAAAATAGCAACCTCCATAACCATATCCACAATAAAAATCCTGTACTACGAATGACATAACAAAATTGGATATTTTAGTTTGTTGGCAAACAGGTTTTCACTTCCAAAAGTTTGAATTTTCAATCGCGTAAGTAGGCCAATTTGTTGTGAATTTTAAACTCGTGGTTTTTGTGTAGACTTCTCGCTAGGAACCTGTTAATTTACAAATATAAAATTATTAATTTTTTGGGGTCCGGCACTCTTCAAACTCACACGTTTCGAGGCCTCGAACGCGAAAAAGTAGTTGTATGCATGCGGAACCCTTAACCGCCAGGGAACTTTGCCAAAAGGGACAAACTGCACCGACACGTACCTTGAACGGCCATCGGCTCACGTGGGAAAAACCACGTCCCGTGGCGCCGGTCGGAATTGAACCCACGACCTTGCGAATGCAAATAAGGCACGCTATCCGCATGAACAAGCACGCTCGGTGCCGCCACAATAGTGTGTGGGTTGAAGCGTGAAGGTAAAAGTCGTATGGAGGAAAGGAGCCGTTCAGTGCCTCGTTCCCCAACATCAGGTATCTGCCTCCGACACAAATGTGCTCGTGTCCCACTCACGCACAGTGCACACATAATAAAATACACAACCAGAAGGTTATACTTGGCCAGCACTGTACACTGCAGTCTCAGTACCCTATCATCTTCGCTGTGGTTAATTGATTCGTAAACCGAGCTCTTATTGCGAGGTATGAGAGCACAGCTCTTTGGATGTGGCATTAAAACAAGTGCCGCGTTGCATTTACAGCATGCATTAAAAAAAAAATTTATTGCAATAGCTGAAACCCTAAGTTAAAGGGTATTTGTAAGGGTTACATAATTGCAGATATTATTTGGAAACTATGGAGTAGTTTCGAGTAGGGCTTACTTATTTGAATGCAACACTTAGAAAATGTTTCATATCCGTTAAGTGGTTGAGATTTCTTATGTATTCTCAAAAAATGCGTGATAATGACAAAACATGAATGTTTTCAGGACGGCTTCGTGACAAAAAATTACATTATTAAACTTTCAAGTAGTATGAATGTGTGTGGTGAAACTTTATCAATACTTCTACGACGTAAAATATGAGATCGCCTCGCCTCATAAACTTCCATTCCGTACGTGTACAAATAAGTGTAAAGATTCGCCAGTATTTATTAATGCTCGTTTGATGAGGAGGCTGAACCGATGATAGATCACGTCCAATATATTATAAGCCTCAAGTTTGTAAGTACGTAGTTCGAAGCCCATTAGATTTAGAAAGTTCCATCATCTGTAATCTTTCATTGCTTTGCTGTTCGAGGAAGAATTTTGTATATATTTTAGTGTAGCCCTTACCACTAATTAGGATTACAAATATGCATTATATGCCTTGATAAATGATGCCTGGAAAGGAGGTGGGCACAGTTGGAGATGAGAGTTTTGGACAATTAACACTGAGACCCAAGGGGGTCAAGTGAGATGGAGCAACAACAGAAAGCAAAGACGAGGAAATGTGAGCACCCCGAGAAAACCTATAAACCAGTGACAACGCCCACTTGGTTCCCCACATGCGAAAGCCAAGCATGGCCTTGCCGGGAATCGAACCCGGGTCGCCACGAGTGAAGATAGCCGTCCAAGCCAAGAGGTCCCAAGGGGGGCAGAGGAAAGAAGTGTGGATGCGGGGAGGGGTGGGACGCAGCCGCTAATCTGACGGCGAGCACACACTCGAGTGCGACCTGAAACGGAACCTGTGTGTGTGTATGTTGGTGCGCCAGGTTCCGGCATCCGGTGCTACTCGCTGCTGTGCAGCAGCGAGAACAACGACACGGGCCGCTGCCACTTCCGGCACGACGAGACCCAGCTGGAGCTGTGCCACTACCGCGCGATGCTGGAGACACGTGTGCGCGTCGACGTGGGCGAGCTGACGCCAGCGCAGAGTCTCCACGACATCCGCGACCAGGACATGCGCTGCATGCACGCCCAGTACACAGGTGAGCTAGTACCCCTTATCACCACCTTACAACGTCCAGTTCATCCTGGTAACATGCCTCTTTAATGCTAGGTGTCCCTCCTCATCTTTCTTCCATTACATATTTACAACTGCTTCTCCTTCTTCGGCGACATGTTTTCACGAACTGATGACTCTTCCACGACACATTTCTACCACTTGGCTCCCCATGGCATATTTCTACATGATGACTGTCCTTCCACCACACATTTGTATCAAGTGGCTCTTCTTCCAGGACACATTTCTGCCCGATGGCCCTTCTTCAACGACACATTTCTGCTGGATGGCTCTTCTTACACGATTCATTTAAACTACATGGCTCTTCTTCCACAACACATTTTCACCAGATGGCTCTTCTTCAATGACACATGTCTACCAGGTGGTTCTCTCACGACACATTTCTATTAGATGGCTCTTCTTCCACGACATACTTCTACTAAATGACTCTTCTTCAACGACACGTTTATATAATATGTCTGTGCTTCCGTAACACATTACAACCAGATGGCTCTTCTTCAAAGACATATTTCTACCGAGTGACACTTCTTCTACGATACTTTTCTTATGGAGGACTGTTCTTCCATGGCACATTCATACTGGATGGCTCTTTTTACACGATACATTTCTACAAGATGACTCTTCTTCCTCAACACATTTCTGCGAAATGGCTCTTTTCCACGACACATTTATAATATATGCCTTTTCTTCTACGACAAATTTATATTAGATGGCTCTTCTTCAACGACTCATTTCTACCGGATGGCTCTTCTGCAAAGACACATTTCTACCTTATGGCACTTCTTGAACGACACATTCCTACTAGACAGCTCTTCTTTGACACCTTTCCACAATATAGCTCTAATTTCAGTACTCATTTCTACCAGAAAACTTTTCCTCAATGACACATTTCTACCAGATGACTCTTCTTTCACAACCATTTTGCACCAGCTGGCCCTTCTTCAGTGACACATTTCCATCTGCTGGCTCTTCTATAGAAGAACTAGTCGCGCCCCTCCGCCGCAAAGAATTTCTACTGGTTTTTTGTTAATGTACACATTGTTTGGTATTAAAATAATTATTTTTGAAAACCGTTATGATTTAGTGATGGTGTCTTCACTTCAGATATTTCGGTCATCTGCCTTGTGCCAGGTATAATAATTTGATTAACAGTGAAAATGAAAGTCATTGTCTTGTTTGCACAGGATTTCAACAAGGAAACCCACGGTGTTATAGTGACTTCTGTCACATAAATAACTTTTAAAGATGTTAGTCTAAATTATGTAATGTTGGTAAAAACATTTGTAATGGGTCATTATATATTAGACACCAGATAAGCAACTAAAAACAGCGATATTCAAAGGATACAGCGGATGATGCGATATATTATTTTAATTGTACACCGTAGAATCAATTTAAGGACGCCATATTAGGAACGCCATATTATTTAAATATAGTTCACCGGTACGTGCCTATACTTGAGCTGTTAATTTGAACAAAAATGCCCTACATTCTGAAATATTCGTAGCATGTCATCCTTGCACGAAGCCATGCCAGTCAGATGGTTTTGTATCTAGTAAGCATAGTAGATTTATATTTCAGATGCAATGTTTCTTTCTATTTTGTTTTTTATTTTACTATCTCTGTTTTTAAATTGTGTCTTTAATAGTACAGTTTTTTAGTTTATAAATATAACATCTCGCATAGTGATACACTACTCATCTTCAAAATTTGTCGAACAATGCCATATTATCATAGATGAAACAAACGGAAAACAGAAGAATCTACTTCCATATTAATCCGCTAAGCGAGACGTTCATATAAACGTTTTAAATTGAAGTATTTTGTAGTTAGTTGAACTTCGCCATTCTATTCTTGTTCCAAGACATCTGACTTCACATGTGTTTTGTGAAATGGGTTTAAAAAAAAACCTTGTTGCTTTGAAATAAGTTATTATTCAAGTTCGTGCACGTATATTAAGATATAAGCGCTTATTAAGTAGGCAATATGTCCATGACACTTTCGTAAGATTGGACTTTTGAACACTCTTTGGCATTTTGCGGATTAATCCATCCCACGATTTGACTGAGAAACTTTAACACCAAATAGCTCCTTGTTTTTTGCTGATCATGTCTACCGACATGCCTTGCGAATGATTGAAAGTACTTTAGAATACAGTAAAGATAAGCCAAACATCAAAGAATTATACTTTGTCAGTGCCATAATCCAGGCACCCAAATTATATTCCGGCTGTAAAACACTTGGATATCGGCAATTATGGACCCACATAACTATTTGAAAAATTATACATGTTTATAAATTTCAGCAGATCATGTTTATGTTATCCTTATCCATCCTGGGGGATGCGGTGATGTAGTAAGTAGTGGGACTACTCGTTCCCATAAAGGCTAACAAGGTTCGATTCCCGGCGGGGTCATCCGGATTTTCGCATGTTGGAAACATGGCGGACGTTGTCGTTGGCAGGCGGGTTTTGTCAAGACACTCCCGTTCCCCTGCCCTTAAATTCCCCAGCTGCTTCATATTCACCTCTTTTCACCCTCACCGACACTGAAGTCTCCGGTTTTAGCCTTTTCGGTAAAAGAGGTTTTATTTAAATTGATCTAACTCTCTTATTAAAATAATACGGTTTAAATGATTTAAAATTATTCGGAGTTTTAAAAAGGAACGTTTATCACTGTCAGAATAGGAGAGTTCTTTAATCTACATTTCATTTGTACAAATTAAATTTCTTGCTGTGGGAAAGATTAATTGAAGATTTTCTTCCTTGGTCTGACAGCTGTATATTGTCAACTGCAATGCATAATTTTAATGTTTACTAACGCGAAACCTTGTAATATTATTTTAGTTTTTCAGTGCACAATACATTAATGTTATAACTTACATTCCACTGCATAATTCCCATACAAATACCTGGTGATTAGGATGTTTTAAAGATAAAATCACTTTCTAACGTATGTTCATAAACTGCAGACTTGATATAGTTGTTCTGTAGAAATTCTGCATAAAGTTACCTTTACTTGTCAGGAAGATCTCAAACACGTTAATAAGGAAGCCGAGAAACACATGCAAGGTTATATCAGTAAATGAGTTTCCCCTGTAAAATTAATTGCATGTTGTGCGAATTTACGTTCTGCTAGTTGTGCAAACACTTTTCACGATTCAGCGCATTCTGAGAGTTCAACCCAGATCCTGACGTGATACATACTTTCAACCTGGCCCCGCATGAAAATTCGCTGTATGATTAAAGCTTTATGGGCCAAACATGGGTCTCCCATCGAAATCCATNTGAGAGTTCAACCCAGATCCTGACGTGATACATACTTTCAACCTGGCCCCGCATGAAAATTCGCTGTATGATTAAAGTTTTATGGGCCAAACATGGGTCTCCCATCGAAATCCATCGGCAAGTGGCATGGCAGAGATCTGTATGGGGAGAGAGAAATAAGCTTGCAGAATGTGAGATAATGATGCAGAATGTTCGCTGGCGGAAAAAGGGACGTTAGCGATGATCACTGCAGCGACAGACCAGACACCGCAACCACTGTCGTCAGTGAACAGCCAGGATTGACGAACTGATTCACGAGGACCGACGACGGACAAAAACGAGACATCACTAGCGACGTTGGCCTTTCATACGGCATGGCACAAATACGTTTGTTTTTACAGTTTGTTCTGAGATGCACAAACTCTGTTTCACTTGAGTTTCTGCAGAGTAAATAAAACATAACTGCCGACTGTTACTGAGAAACACTACGACGATTAAGGGAGGCAATTCGCAGAAAGAGACCATATTGTCTACAAAAAGGTAATTAATACCTTTTTCCATGATAGTGCTAAACTTTTCACTGCGTAGGCAATTCGAAAACTATTGCAGTACTTTCGCTGGAACATTCTGGAGTATCCTTCTGACAGTCCGGATCTGTATACGCCCGTTCGCGTACGGAGGTTCTTACATTAAGGGTTGCAGGACACCCTCAAGAGGGCGCCTACATTAGAATGTGGGTGAATCAATGAAAACACCCCACAATTTAGATTCAATCAACAAAAGGCAGTTTTGGGGGTTTCTCCACTTCACCCCTTCCTCAGAAAGTTTTGAAATTTCGATGTTAAAAATATTGCTATTTAAATATATTCTAATATGCACATTGTATAAATAACTTATAGTATTTGAATTATGTTTTAATAAAAAAATTTTGTCATAGCATTGCTTTTCATTAAGAGGCGCAACTGCATCTCCTTGCACCCACCTGCGCGCACGTGTGGCCCCATATGGTTTCCATTTGTTTGTATCACTAAAGACTTATCCTGATGGAAGGCTGTTTCGGGATGATGAGATATATAGAATGCTCTCCAAGATTGGTTGGAACATTAGTATATTGATGTATATACTGAAGGAATTTTCAATCTTTAGCCACGCTGGGATTGGAGTTTATAAACTTTCTAGAGAATGTGAAAAAGAAAGAGTAAAATATCCGTACAAAATTGTGTCACTTGTGCACACATTACACCCAAAACCCGTAGCAAGACAGCGCACCTTACTTATTAATCTGCCCTCATATAACACCTTTATGGACTGATAGTGTTAAATAACACCCATTAATAAACAAAATTGATCATAATGAACGAATTGAATAGGGCCTACAACGAAGGTTGTCATACCATATCGTCATAGCCCGATATGTATCACATTTACGTTTAATGCGGTTTGCTTGCACGGATGTGACACTAGAAGGTATGACCCTCCATTATTCCTAGCTGCATGACACAGAATAAGGCCTTAGTAGCAATGTGACCAGCGTGAGCCGCAGAGCTAAGTTCAGTACAACGCAGCATGCCCCGACGGCGCATTCGACAAGCCTTTGCCCAGCTGTATGAGTTTGAGAGTGGCCGCATCGTCGGCCTCCGAGAAGCAGGTTGGATGTTTCGGCGCATTGCTCGCCACTTGAACCGTTCTGCCTACACTGTGAGTCGGTGTTGGACGCAGTGGAATCAGGAGGGCACATATACCCGTCGATAAGGCTCGGGTTGACCCAGGCGGACCACCAGCAGGGAGGATCGTTTCATCGTGCGACAGGCTGTAAGAATCCCACGGGCGTCGCTGTGCACCATCCAGAGACACCTCACGACAGCTGGGAACACGCATATGTCCACCAGTACCGTATCCAGGCAGAGCGGAATCTGTCATCGCGGCGTCCCTTAAGAAGTCTACCATTACGACCTGAGCATCGCCGATCACGCGTGACCTTCTTTCTTCCAGTAACGGGCAGCATGGCAGCTTGCGGACTGGCGACGAATGGTACTTAGTGACGAATCAGGGTTCTGTCTGGATACAGACCACCGCCATATTTCAGTCTGGTGACGTCCTAGAAAGCGCCCTCACACATCACGGTTATCTCTGCCCTGCCTTCATGATGTCAACATGCTTCCTTGGCCAGTAAGGTCCCCAGACGTCTTGCCCATCGAGAACGTTTGGGACTAAATTTGAAGGCAACTTTGGCCAGCGGCTACTACGGCTGATTCCGACAGTCAGTTGCACCAGTGGAGGCAGGATCTTCCTCAGGAAAACATCAGACATCTGTATGCCTCCACGCCCTACCGTATAACCGCTTGTCTCCTCGTCACGGGTGGTCCGACACAATACTAAGTGCATCCTGCAAGTAAAGGTCGCCTTGACTATATACATACTTAATATGGTACAATATTTTGATGTTTTCTGTATACATAATACCACGTCCTGTGTTTGTACCCGTTTACGTCTCCCTACGATGGCACCATAAATATAATCAATTTTTTTTGCGAAAAAGTGAGGAAAAGGGCGTAATTCCTCTTGCATGTAAATAGTGATGTGAGTTAGTGGGAACACTACGCCTAAACTACAATCAGTTCCAGTCTATATTTTCTGTTTGCTTTTCAGGGACATCATGTAAAGTAAGAAATGCAATGAACAATGAGAACCTAGCAGACAATGAAGCAGAGTGATGTATCTGTGTACGTCCATTAATTATTCAGAGAAACTGCATTGTACTGCACTGCTAATGAAGAGAAATAGCGAGTTATTCCTAAATTTCAAATATTTTAACACGTGAACCAAAGTAGTTCGGAGGTTGTTCCATCGTCCACCTTCACAAGGGCTTCTGGCGTCAATTATAACGCCTAGACTGTGGAAAAGACGATGCGGCCTAAGTTACGCAAATGATATTTCACCTATTTATTTACATTAGAAGTTTTAAGGTAACGGTAAAATTAAATGAAGTTCAGTGTTCATGAAGACTATCTTAGTCCACAGGGTTTACCACAAGTAGGACTAAAATAACCTGGAATAAAAAATATTAGAAAGGGAGCAATTCTTCATTATCAAAATAACTACCGTAATTTTGGCCCTGCAGGTAACTTTGACCCAAATTTCCGATATTTCTCTTTACTTTTGTGACTGTATAAAACAAATGTGCTTTATTTTTGTGGTTTAGTTCAGAGAGTGTAGTGACAGAACGAAAAAAATTTGTTTGAAGTAGTTACATAGGTAAATATTTTTGTTTAACATTTAGGCCAACGTCACCCGCAAGGGACAATATAACCCCATTTTACGGTATTGGAAAGTTAGCCTGGTGTTTTGTTTTGTACAAAACATACATTTTTTTTTTTTTTTTTAATTTTAATGTACTTTCTGTTGGTGGCAGGCTTACTCATTACCCATTGTTATTGATATTCGACAAATTTGTTATTCAAATCAAAATTATTATTCCTCAAACGTTCAGACCCAGTGTGCACAGATGTGTATGGTTTATAACACACCGGATGGTTATTTTCGGCTGGCACTGTAAACTGCGAAGCTCATTGCCCGATGATCTTTCCTGTGAATAACTTATTTCGTCAACTGTGTTAGTATCCTAAGATATGAATGGTTCTTATATTTATAGCCCAACATAGAGCGTAAATTTCATTGGCTTTGATGACGAAACAAGTGCTGTGTCGCTTGTACGCAATAAAAATTATTTTTGTATTGCAACACCTGAAACTATAAAATAAATCGGGTCTCGAAGGGTTAAAAAAAAAATCCATCTGAAAATAGAGGAGTTAGCTGTTTCCAGTTCATGGCGGTAAGTTCTGGAAACTATGGAAGAACTCGCAGCTAAGAGTTTAAACGTGTCCAAGACCTGCTGGTTCATCTCACCCACTTGCGAGAACTAAGCAAAGCTGCGAGCCACCCCACTTAAAGAGTGTTAAAATGGTTTTAACACGACCGTGTTGACGTAAGCTGCGCACGCGTAGGTTGTGAGCCCAACAGTTCTGCCCATNGTAGCCGCGGGCCGAGGCGTGGTTGCTCGTCGCCGCAGTGACTTCACACGCGCGCCCGCGTGTAGCAGCGGCCGGGCTTGTTCCGCCTTCGAGTCACTCTGCCCTAACGAAGGCGACCTTGGACTTTAAACAGAACGATTCCTGACCGCGATAGCTTAACCAAACTGAGCCGCCAGTCCTGTTACAAACATAAAAGCTGTTAGACAAAGACGTTCAAATCACATCAACAGATTATCGAGCAACAGTCGTCACATAAAATACCAAAAAAGCTTTCGGCGTGAAAACGTTTTTAAAATCTGACCTACACATGAGGTATCAGGACGGAATCGTTTGCAGGGTGATCAAATCCGACACTATAACTTCGTGAGAGATAAAACACGATTGAAATAAATTTGGTCTCGTCCGACTAGGTATATGACTACGATGTCAGCATGACTTTCAGCTGTCGCCACGCATGAACGAAACGCGGGTGGGGGTCCGCGGCGACTTGAGGCAATTTTGGACACGGGCAAAATTTTCCCTGCAGTTTCATGACACCGATGTGCTAGAGGGCTGATACAGATCCCAAACGAAATATATCGTCTTGATATATTAGTTTAAGCCATAAAAGACGAGCATCCGTTTTGTTACTTTCATTTCGTTCCCATATCCCAAAGAAAACATTACCATCTAACACAGACGTATTCACGTAAAATCCACATCCGTGTCCCTGGCACAGCTACATCCCGATTTTTAAATCAGGTTTTACATACAGTTATATTGGGTAAATTTGTGCCGTAGGCGTAACTTCGTGACACACATTTTCGTTTAAAATGAAGGCTTTACGCCGCCCCACCTTGATGAATTCTTAAAGGTTAAGGGCACCGCCTACCCGGAGCTGTTTCACGTGTTTGAGGCACAGAAGCAAGGGACCGATAAGGGCGACATTGGCACGCGCGCCTAGTGCCACATCGCTCCTATCTGCAAGGCTCTGAACTGGCGTGCAGTGTTCTCGTCGTGCTGCGTGAACCTATGGGACTTTAAGCGGTGATCCTATAATTTTATTGGTTGGAAAGTCTGCAGAAAAGTTCAGTGCAGGGCCCTATAATAGTTTTGCAAGTTTCCGATCAACATATTTCGAAATACAGCAGTGTGAAAAAGCTGTTTCTAGTTCTGTTGGAGGGCTCGGGAATAGTGTTTATAATGTGCTTGATGACATTTAGAGTGTTGTCTAAAGTGTGTTTAATTTTCCTATATCGATGTAATGCGAACACCTGAAATGGCTTAACATAAATACGGGAATGTCAAACACTCCGCAACGCTTCATGTAGGCGTTGTCCCTTAGGCACCTCTCTGGTTATCATATGGATTTCATTGTAAGCAGTTCTGCCTATTTTAATGGTTTTTAAATTTGTAAAATATTTCAATGTAACTTTTTTTCCCCAAAACAGAAATAAAAGTCAATGTTATGTTGCCCGTGCGTAAGTTTGGTTACTGAAACATAAACGTGGTCGCTGAAAAATGTCAAGGTCAACAAATATCACTGAAGTGGCCCTCTGTTTGCGATATTTATTCTTCTGCAAAACAGTGTTTTAAACTATAGCGACAATGCTGTATGTTTTCATAACAGACCGCTGTATTAAAACCCTATAGCCACCGCTTAAAGTTCTGAGATAACAGAACACAGACAAAGCTTGTTTATGCTATTTTACATCGCCGTCGCAATGCTTCCTTACGATCGGATGTGACCTTGAAGCGTTTAAAATGTTTACTAAAGATTCTCCCTAGTTTTATTTATGAAGAACACAGTTACGCCCAGGGAACTTTTGGGCCTTCATTCGAAATAATTTGAGTCAGGTGGTACAAAGTTACCCCCAAATTATAGACAGGCAATGTGCGGAAAGACTTATGACGGGGGGAGGTGGTGAGGGGTGAACAGTCTACGAAACAACAGGAACCACAGTTGTGCAGTTATTGGGCCAGTCGCCTCTCGCGAAAGGGGTTCGATTCCCGGCGTTATCACTCTCGGATTTCTGCGCGTGGGAAACATGTCGAACTTTGCCGCTCACCGTCGGTTTTTCTCGCTTTACTCCCATTTCCGCCGCCATTGAATTACATCGCTTGTCCATCTCCACCTCACTTTGACATAATCAGCGCTAAAGCCGTCATCTTTCGAGTGCCGCAAAAATCTGTCGCACGAAGAGATCAGGTTAAATATATTTGCATTCCAAAAGCAGCAAATTTTCCTTATTTTCAAAAATGAAAATTCCGAGGATATTCTGTTAATTTTTGAACATGAATGGCTATACCATTGTTTATACAAAGTTTATTATTTCATTTCTACTGGGTAATTAATATAATGGTGACTTTTTTGGTTAAAAATGCAGTTGCATGAAATATCTACTAGTTACTGTAAAAAGTGCCATACAAAAATATTAAATTAGGAATGTGTGTTTTATTTATCACAAAACTTATTCCCTTATAAAAAAGGGAGTTTTTGGAGGAGTTTGTTTACCTCTTAAACCAACGTAAGGGTTCACAATGTATTTACCAAAAATTACTTCATTACCCATTCCACCACTTCGTCAAAGTGGTGAGTTGGGTTTACNGGGTTCACAATGTATTTACCAAAAATTACTTCATTACCCATTCCACCACTTCGTCAAAGTGGTGAGTTGGGTTTACGGGTTAGTGTAGCATTATTAAAGCTTTGCTTATTACTCTACTAACCGACGTAAAAATATGCTTGAGAGACCACCTTCCTTACTCTGTATTTGTGTGTGAGTCATCAAAGTTGTAAAGACTGTAGAATTTAGAAACGACACCCAGATTTTACAGTTTTCGTGATTGTCGGGTGCTTATTATCAAAATGACGGAGTTTCAGCATTTTATGCAANAACACCCAGATTTTACAGTTTTCGTGATTGTCGGGTGCTTATTATCAAAATGACGGAGTTTCAGCATTTTATGCAATACTAGGTCACGTTTCTCAAACTATAAAACAAAATGGGACCCAAGTTTGCTTTTTAACAGTGTGATTTCCCAGCATTAAATTCAGAAATGTGTATCCTCATATGTCCGCCATCTAGGAAGATTGTGCTACTTGAAAAAAAAAACTAATATAGCGTAGCTCAGGAAATTTTCAGCCGATTCCCGCTGAATTTGGCGTACGCGCAGTGCTAGTGTATATCATACAAGCCACATGACTTTCATCGACTAGAAATTTATTTTCAAAATTGTGCTAAAAAATATTTCAGGTTCGTTACTCATGTCCTTTGAACCATTCAATCGTCTTCGACACACATTGGTATTCTAACAGTAAATATCGCGAACCTTAAATACGACAATTTTCAGCCATTACCTGAGCAAATAAGGTTTTTATGTAATACATATGACGCCTACGGCGTCTCTAGATTTACTCGTCCGTACTCAAGCTATAGTGGAGCTCACAGGCGGGTACGTCAGTCAGGATTTAGGGCCGGCAACCGTGACGAAAAGGGACAGCGCTAGGACGAAGCGACCATCGGCATGGGGAGGTCACGGTAGCAGGTGACATCAGGAAGAACACGAGTGCAGCGTCCAGGGGGAGATCCCGAAGCATTCACACGACGACGAACAAAACAACAAACCTCGAGGCAGAACAGAGGGACAGACGCCAGATTCCGCGAGCAGGCAGGAATGGCGAGACTGCGATTTGTCCCAGGCTGTTGACCACAATATGAAACCCTGAGAGCTTTTGGAATAGCGGGCGGAAATAATAGCAGCCAAGCCGGAGGACTAGGACGCCTTCAATTATTTCCGCACGGACGGAACTGAGTGCAGAAACTTGGCGACTCAAACAAAACAGCAGACGCTGGACCCAAGCGCGGAGAGCTGGAGTACACGCCCGCGGGTGATTCCCCAGGGGAACATGGCGGTCCCCGGCTACCTGCAGTGGCGGGGGCAGTCCAATATAGCGATGAAGACCTACAAAACCGGAGGAGCCCGAAGAAATGCAGTCAGTCCGTCGGGAGCAGGAGACGAAGTCAGCGGACGGGCGTCGAGGAGCGCGGAGCGAGTCCGCATCGGCNATTCTTAAGGTACGTACGTAGTGGCTTCATGCGGGAAAAGGACAGGGCCGCAGGATCAGAAGACGTTTCCAGTCGCTTGAGTTTAACGTGTAAGGATATGCAAATAGTTATCGTGTAATGTTAGGGTATAGGGTGATTGTGAATAAGTTGTGTGATAAAAGTTAGTACGTAAGGATAGGTAAATAGTTATCGGGTAATGTTAGGGTATAGGGTGATTGTGAATAAGTAGTGTGATAAAAGTTAGTACGTAAGGATATGTAAATAGTTCTCGTGTAATGTTAGTGTGTAAGATGGGAGTACGGGTGCTCATGCCCCCAGCCAGGACTCTGCCTGACTTTGTTCATCCCGAGAAATGAACAACTTTGTTTACAATTGTTTACCGCTAGTTTTGAGGGCGGATATCATTGTCTGCCGAGGCTTCAATCCGCAGTCTCATTGTGTAGCCATGGTTATTCAGGGTTGACCGATGTTCATGTATCGTATACAAGTGATGTAACGGTGTTTACTGGTCATTTACCGTATTTTTTTAATTATCTGTAAGGAACCAGTGTAAGAAATGGGAAGGATGTGAGAGGAATGTACGATGTACCCAGGGTGTATTATATTTGTATTTTTGGTCAATTTTAAAGTGAGACAACCCCCCCCCCCCTACCACCATCGCCGGAGAGCTAGGGGCAGGTAAGAGCTCCGACCCTAGGGTTTGGGGATCTGCGCGGTATTGTTCAAATTGTAAGAGGACTCTACCCTCCAGAACTGATTTGTAACGCAGAAACCCTAAAGCCCCCTCCGAAACACGACCAGTGACACGCGGTAGCGGAGGGGGAATGCCCCTCTCCGCTCCCTAACGAGGAGAGAAGCAGGAAGTCACCCCAGCTGGTTTTCGCTACATCCCGGCCACGCGGGAGCGAAGCCAAACGAGCGCGTAGAACCGCGACTAGCCCAGCGGACAACCCGAAGAGGAAGAAGTTCGAGCGAGCACGGACGAAGAGAGCGGTGGGATGTTGACGCCTGCGGCGTCCCTATATGTTATCCGTCCGTACTCAAGCTCTAGCGAAGCACAGGCGGGTACGTCAGTCAGGATTTAGGGCCGGCAACCATGACGAAAAGGGACAGCGCTAGGACGAAGCGACCATCGGCATGGGGAGGTCACGGTAGCGGGTGGCATCAGGAAGAACACGAGTGCAGCGTCCAGGGGGAGATCCCGAAGCATTCACACGACGACGAACAGAACAACAAACCTCGAGGCAGAACAGAGGGACAGACGCCAGATTCCGCGAGCAGGCAGGAATGGCGAGACTACGATTTGTCCCAGGCTGTTGACCACAATATGAAACCCTGAGAGCTTTTGGAATAGCGGGCGGAAATAATAGCAGCCAAGCCGGAGGACTAGGACGCCTTCAATTATTTCCGCACGGACGGAACTGAGTGCAGAAACTTGGCGACTCAAACAAAACAGCAGACGCGGGACCAAAAGAAGCGAGGAGAGCTGGAGTACACGCCCGCGGGTGATTACCCAGGGGAACACGGCGGTCCGCGGCTACCGGCAGTGGCGGGGGCAGTTCAATATGGCGATGAGGACCTACAAAACCGGAGGAGCCCGAAGAAACGCGGTCAGTCAGTCCGTCGGGAGCAGGAGACGAAGTCAGCGGACGGGCGTCGAGGAGCGCGGAGCGGGTCAGCATCGGCCGGCCGCCGACGAGAATCCGGAGGGGCGCAGCGAGTCCAGGAGAACCAGCCGACACCAGACGCAGAGGCCTGCAGTTCCAGGTCACCTGACCTCAACTGCAGAATCACCTACCAGCACAGCCGAACAGATAAGTACAGTCATCCAGCGTATGTGAAGGACCCTGAGTAGTGTTCCGCGAGTGCTACGAATATCTGGAATCACCCAGCAAGTACGAAGAAGATTATCCCCCCCCCCACGACGCGAACTATAAGTAATCCACGTACATAAACGGGAGGGAGTTGTCTAGGGAACTTATATGTCAATGAACCTGTTAAAGGAATAATAAAACTAGATTGTTTTTGAACTCCAATCGCCCTGTGTTTACTTAAGTAGTAAATTGGCCCTTTAGACACCAGTATAAACACTTTCTACCAAGCGGCAGCTTTGGTGCTTGTCACATATCTCAGGAAATATTGAAACCAGTCTCATGATATTATGTAGGAAAAGCATTTACAGTATTTCCAAAATGGTAACATTGTGTTACATGAAATACATAGAAACATTAAACCGAGTTAAGCCTAATTTCGTGTGCTGAAGTACCAAGTGTGAGCACAAAATTTACGAAATAATAGCATCAGTTACTTTACCACCATGTTGGAAGGTAGAACCACTTAAATTTAAGGATTTATATAATATCACAGAAAATATTTTTTCCGATTCCCATCAAATCTGGTGGAGAATAAGTTCTGCTTAGTAGAATTTTGAAACAAAATCTCCTACCTTCTAAGCTCTTGACAAAATCATAAAAATGATTATAATTAGTTCCTGATATAATTTCTTGTTTTCTTCTTACTGCCCATTAACTAAAGAAGGGCACTGTCGATTGAAAACCACTATCGACCATCAAACTATATACTGAACAGTCGAATGTTTTCTTTTGAATTTATATTTCACAACGTGATCATCCAGTAGCTTTGTGGCCGAACATTCTAATATTTGTAGTCGTAAATTTCCGTTTCTCTTAAAAACAGTCACATATTGGTGCTTTAAATTATTCCACAGATTTAATGTTTTGCTGGAACGTTTAAATTATTTTTTACACAGAAGACACTAAGCCGAAGTTAAATTGTTTTCTCAAAACTGTCCAACACTTCAGACATTTTCGACCAATTTATACTATTAGCACCAGTGGCGTGTGGTGAATTGTTGTAAGGTAAGGTGGTGCTTGCTCACTGCTATACATTCACGGTGCACGCAGCAGTAACCAATAACCATCGTACAGCCTATGAAAACTTAATTAATTCCGACAACTCACAAGCGAGCAGCAAGGGTCCCATTACGCGCGTCCTGTGGCGTCAGCTGCCGAGCTTACGTTCTAGTGGTTTAAGTGTTAACTAACAAGCAACAGGGTACAGCACAGAGCTAACGCCGGCTTACCTTGCAACAGTTCACCACACCCCACTGATTAGCACAGCATAACAACTCAACATTTCAAGGGGATATCCAAAACTACTAGAGAAGAGTAGTAGCAGTAACCAGATATAAATTAACACTGTAAACTACTTCCACAAAAAAAATGCACAGAAGCGAGCTGTGTGTTAACCATTGTCGCCTGACAGACAGATAAACGATAGTGCTTATTACTGTGATTATTGTCCGTTCAACACAAATTAAATTGATTCATTTGCATTCCTCGCGTTTTGCAAAATGCGGAAATTTAACTGCTGAAGCACTTGACTTACTAAAAAACATTCAGTGTCTGCTTCTTCCACTCATTATCGGGCGTATTATTCAGAGCCTGCAAGGTAAACAAACAATTACCGTTAAATGTATTAGCTACGGGTTTCATTCGTTTCTGTGTCATCGGTATTGATAGAAATGCAACTGAATTCAGTCGACTGTTTGGAACATTAGTCGACTGTTAACAATAGTTCAAACTATCTTCTAGCTCGATTGTAATTAGCCCCTATTGCCCATCTCTACAATAAAATATTCTTTAACCTCGTGTAAAGATTATGTGCCAAGGACCTAAGAGCGCCGTCTGTCAAGGCTTTCAGAGTGTTCGTCTTAAATGTGTATTTTTAAAAGTGAATAAGGGCTAGTTACGAGTATTTAACAATCTTTTTAGGTATGAAATTTTTGGCTTAGGCTACGTAAAATAGCATTGAGACATGTAGCACATCTTTGTATTTATTGTTATGCCATAAAATGATAGTCACCACTGGAAAACCTTACATGCGAGTTGACGAGAGAAAGACTCCTCGTCAGTTCATTGCCTTGCACTTAAAGGTGACCAGACATTCAATGCGCGCAATTATGTCACCCTTAGCGCTCCTACGCTTTTAGGCCTCGGACACGCAAGATACACTGCCGGACAGTAAAAATAGCGCACACAAAAGGATGCATCAGATTGTACTGAAACTTTATACAGGTAGTGAAACAGATGAGTAAAACAGTGATAAAAAAACAAAGCAGCAGGACAATTACATATGAATCTGGCGTGCGCCGTCCGGTGATCTTCAATAGCGTATCGCATCTCCTCGCACTGCGATACACGCTGCAACACGGTCCGGCACGGAGTCCAGCAGACGCCGGCTGTTGTTATGAGGCCGACGGCTTCACAATTGTTGAACGGTGTGCTATACATCCCGGATACTGTGGCACAGTGGCAGCTGACGTTTCAGCTTGTCCCACACATGCTCAATTTGTGGTCTTTGAACATGACGGAGGCAGTCCTCGGCGACCCGTGCCGTGCGCGGTCGGGCGTTATCATAGTGGAATATCACACTTGGAATCTCGGCCATAAATGGGAGCAGGCGGAGGCGTAGTATTTCATCCACATACCTCTGGGCTGTCCAACATAACACGGTGAGAGCGGATCAGTTATCGTAGGCTATGCCTACCCAGATAATAATGCCGCCTGCCATGGGGAAGTGTGCCGCTTTATAGCGAGATTGGAGTAGTGACGTTCACCATCCACATAACATAGGATATCCACCGGATATACTAATTATATCCACAATATCTAAAAGTCATCTTAGTCCTACAGTGTCTCACAAATGTATATCCTTAGGATATACAGTAGTGGATACCGGTTTGTACCGTTTACTGGATATCCATTATATACTACTAAACCACTAATGCACATTACTTAAGGTAAGTGACTACATCTAAAAATGTATGTAGGACATCCAAAATATCTATATTACATTGTGGATATTGGGCGGACATTTGGGTATCTTTTAGTAGTATTATGAATGTAACTTTGTTGCTCGTGGATGTCCTTGTATATCTTTAATGCCCGAGAGTGACATCCGTCAGATATTCTTTGGATGTCTGTGTGCTATAAGGGCAGGGGCCCTCCACACACGGACGCGATGATCGTCAGTCCCCATAACGAAGAGGCACTCATTACTGAACACCACACACCACCAGTCTGTGGCGTTCCACATTGCTCTGGCTTATCACCACGACCAGCATAGCCGCTGCTGTTCCAGAGTCAGTGGCAGCATATGCAATGGGCGCTGGGATCGCAGATTCGTCTCCTCAAGGAGTCAGCAAATGCTTCGTGGGCACATGGGTCGTCGTGGGATCCCTCCTCGCCTGACACACGATCCGTCGATCCTTTCGACTGATAGTCAACCTCGTCCGTCTGAGCCGGTCCTCCGTGTGAAGGTACCTTCACGCATCCACTGCGCCCAACAGCATCAGGCAGTATGGTCCGAACGATCCACATGGCGGGTTATACAGCGATACCCTGTGGTTTTCAGGCCGACTATGAAACCTCTCTCGAAGTTCCCAAGTTCCGCAAAGCGACGTCTTTGGTATCTTCCCGGCATTCCTTCCACTCTGTGTGCTTTCTTGGTATCGTTTGGTGTTTCTCGAGTTAATGCGGCTTCGACTACACGCCAGTGTCTACAACTGCTGGTCGGTGCTTGCAGTGCGACTGCCGAGTGTGTGGTCAAATGCAAGCGTATCAACACGGGATCATGTGCATACCAGCCCGTACCCTCGCCGTTTACATAGTTTCATAGTAATTGCATGGGTTCTTCGTGGTGCACCATTTTTATTGTCCAGGAGTGTACTTTGAGTCAGACGACGACCCTATTAGCTAGTGCTGTTTTTTGGTTCAAGTAAGACAAATAATTTAAAAAATATGTATTAGTTCTTATAGAGAATTTACTTTAATGTGAATGAAACAGAAAGTATCCAGTGTCGCTCGCCACTTATTTAAATGTTTTCCTAATTTGCTGCAAACTGTGCTCTGGAGTGCGAGTTAGTATTCACATTACAGTATCTGCAGTTATGGTTAGATATTTACTTCATATACCTCGGTTAGGCTATTTTTATGAATAAGGTGTGTTAAGGACTTGCCGTTTGGTTAAGGTTGTTGAGTTTGAAATTGTTTTCTGCATGTTTAACATATTACACCGTTATTTTTGTAATATAAAACGACAGTCTAAAAAAATAAGACAATAAAGGAAAATGATTTTTCAAAATTAATAAAAACCAGTTATAAAAACTTTTAATTAGTATATTTTTATATAAGCATCGATACTGAAAAAAGTAATACTTTAGCATGTAACTTAAAATAATTGTTCGTGTTACTAGAATGACATTAAGCATATTTCTTGGAAATGCGTTATGTAACGTCGGTACTTCAATTACAACTTTTGAGATAGCATATTAAAGTCAAAGTAGCCAGAAGTTTAACCTTCACTGCTGATGAACCAAGTGTAGGATTTCAAATAAATTGCAATTTGCATTTTCTGTGTCTTCAATAACATTTTAGCAGTTAAAACCACACTTCATGTTCTAGTATATTTTTGACAATTGTACTATTCAGAAAGCTGAGTTAAAATTATCATATTTATGCTAAAAGAAGCACGGGGAATGTTTATTTTTCAAGTAATTAGGTGTCTTTAAAAAGTCATCATCGATGTCGTGTCACAAAATCACAAAATATCCTCAAAACCGTGAAAACGAATACATCCCTTGAAAATGTTTTTAATGAGCCGTTATTCTTAATCTGTTGAGTGATGCATGACTAAGATTACAGATGGTCCATGCGTGCGTACGGCAATAACCTTTCGTCCCCTGTCGGTGGCTCTGGCAGTGAGATGCGGCGTCTGAGATGCATGTCGCTGTCTCGTGACGTCCCTTCCCTTTGCAAGTCACGTCTCACCAGGACATCATTATCATATATAGTGCGTGGCTGTGTCATCCAAGGTCAAGGCGGAGGAGCCTTTGCTAGCGCCCGCGAGGCCAAGAATAATGGCGCGCCAACAATATTGGAAGCAGCGACACTTCGCGGCAAGTGACAGAAAAAAAAACCTTATACATGATGCGCAGGTACACGATAGTATTCCAGGGAATCCCCAACGTCTGCAGGGAAGAAGGCGATGCAGCCAATTTTTTTTACTTCGCCAAGGTGCAACATGCATTTTGTCCATCACATGCACTTTTATTTTTGTGAACGGCTGATAAGCGATTGAGCATCTCGCACGTTCCAGTCCCATTGTGTTATGATAGATCAACAATAGATAATGCGTGCATTCAAAATTAAAATTTTTGAAGTAACGTTAGCACTATCATCCCTTACGTTATCAGCAGCATTTGCACTGCCTTTTGCGGCAACGTTTCACAAGTTAAGGGCCGTTAACAATACTACACAAATTTTCATACAAAAAAAANTGCACTGCCTTTTGCGGCAACGTTTCACAAGTTAAGGGCCGTTAACAATACTACACAAATTTTCATACAAAAAAAAACGAAAACTTTACAGATCCCACCTTGATGGTCTAACTTCATGGCTAACAATTTTATTTAGAATACTAATTTGAANCAACGAAAACTTTACAGATCCCACCTTGATGGTCTAACTTCATGGCTAACAATTTTATTTAGAATACTAATTTGAAGGAATTTGTCAAGCCTTTATTTGAAATTAAGTTGGGCAAGTTGTAGAACGTTGCCTTGGTTTGTATAAAGTTACTCCAAATAACTGTATAACGAAAATCATCACCACCCAAACTCCTAACAGCTTAGCGATACGTGAACTCAACTCGCTATTACGTGTAGAATTATATTTATTTACGTTTGGTTTGTTTAGTTAGTCTCTTCGGTTGTTTATTTTTTAATGAAGAATTCTTTTTTGTTAATTATTCGCACTAAGTTAGTAAGAAAGAAAGATGCAGAATGATGACGAACATAATTTTCACTCTAGAATGTCGCGGACTTACAAAGGACCCTTAACCACTTCACCACGAAGATCGCCAAGAGTCTTGTGATTATATTTTTTTACTGCAATTACTTGTAAGATTAAGTATCGAACCTTCGACTTAACGTCTCAAATTGTTGTCCACCTTTTTTTTTAAGTTGGCGGCCGGGGTGGTATAGTGGTCATATTACTCGCCTCCCGCCTAAGCCAACAGGGTTCGATTTCTGGCGGAGTCACGTAGATTTTCGCACGTGGGAAAGTAGGCCCATTCCTCTCTACGGGTTTTGTTGGCCGCTCTCGTCTGTCCTGCATTTGCATTCCGCCGTTGCGCTATATTCACTCCATTACACGTTCAACGGCTCGGCTTCTCCTGTTATGCATAAGTTCTTCGTTTCCGGGTCATAATTTCAGATTCAAATGCATTATTGTAAACGTTTGATTGTAGAATATTTACAATGTACTAGTACAATACTTTCGTATCTAATTGTTACTGTGTGTNTTATTGTAAACGTTTGATTGTAGAATATTTACAATGTACTAGTACAATACTTTCGTATCTAATTGTTACTGTGTGTGTTATTTCCTGCTTGCAAAAAGGCAGGAACTTATTGATGAAGTGTATATTAGTTCCTGATATTTACAACAGGCAGATAACACACAATCAAAATTTAACACAAAAATATTAAACAACTCGCGAAGCGAAATTTTTCTATAATCGGATATTGTCAGTTATTACTATAAATCTGAAATTATGATGCGTAAACAAAACATTTCTTCAAAAGAGGTTAAGCCGAGCCTGAAGGGTGCTTCCTACCAAACCTGCAGCCACGATGTTTATAGTCAATTCACGGTTACTACCAACTTTCCTAAAGCCTTGCTAAAGTTCTATTTTCAAGATATTCCACCGCCTCGTGCCAACAAAGCTTAGCTAAGTCTGAAAAAGTTACACCCAAGGGGCAACGCACCGTATTCGTGCGCACTCAGTTTAATATTTTACATGATAACTATTTCTTACTAGGCGATGCCAACATACCTATATTCTCTCGGTTTCTGTTCATATTAATTATCAATGACATATTTTAATTTATACGAAATATATAAATAAAAGTTTATTTCAATAAAAACTAAGATAATTTTACGTTTACAGATGCATACAATTTTTATGATACATTACATATTTAGGAAACAACCAAACACGCGATACTTGGAGTGATTTTTCAGAGCTGTGATTTGAAAAATTTTGAAGTCATTATGACTAGACTATAATGTTAAAAAACATTCCTTCTCAATGCATCAGTTTAAAGTTAAATGTTTCAAACAAAAAAATTTCAACAACTTTCTTAGAAAATTCTGCCTCGCTAAGAAATTTAAAAAAAAAAATTATTTATTCATCATCTTTTGGAAAACGTAAATTTCAATGTAAAATTTTAGAAAAAATTATTTTATTTAAATTTTGGAATATTTGTTAACGTGCCAGTATTTCTTAAGTAATGACACGCACAATATTCCTTGTATAAAACCTTTATCTTTAANTATAAAACCTTTATATTTAATATTAATGAGTTGAGAAGGTAATTCTTTAACATTGATACCCCATTTAAACTACGTATGTGCAAGTTTGGTACAGGCAGACCCCTTAATTGCCTACCAAAACCTCTCAACTCACCGCCTCTTTTTTAACATTGACATAAAATAGCAGTAATGTAGTTTTTTCAGCACTCCAGTCGCTTGAAATAAGAAACGAAGCCTGAAATGGTGTTTGTCAACTTCTTTAGGCGATAATAATTTCATTCTAGAAAACGTACAACTGTATATCTGTCTGTAACTTAGCCCACACCTTCCAGAATGGAGCCATCGTTCGCCGAATTCCATTAGCTAACACTTCTGGAAAACATAGATACGGAAACATTGAATCCGCGATGTTGGCACTAAAACCATTCCCGTTAAGTATTAAGCCAATTCAATGTTACATCTGGTTTGTGGTCGAAGGAAAACTTTGTGCCTGAAGTTATTAATATAATTGTTGGCAGTAGTTCACCGTATTAACTTCTCCTTAAATTGTATTTTCTAAATTAATATTAACTGAAATATGTTTTATTATATTTTGTACACATTTGTAAAAAAAAATGGTAAAAAATTTGGTTCATGGATATTTACCGTTATGTCTACAACAATCGTGATTGTTCATATGGGAAAGGATAAGCAAAATGTAGTAAGAAGTAGACAGTGTTAAATTTTAATAATGCATACATTTACAAACCCCCTGCCCTAGCATGAAGGCCTTTGTTAACAAGTCCCCCACCCCACCCCCCTCCAAGACCAAACCGAGAAAAATTACCTTCTCTTCACTTATGTGGATGTACATTTTCATGCTAAGCAGTTTTTCACTCTTTAGATTAAGGGAACGATACAAATAAAATCATTCATACCGCTGCTTAAAAGGCTGTAGCGTGAAGTGAATTTTCGTTGGGTCTGAAATGGTAACTGTTATTATTACATATTATTAACTTTTTCGGTATTTTTAAATCCAATTTTTTGTTGTCTAGAAACCACATCAGGAATGTCGATCGTTTCGATCGTGGGTTAATATTTAAGACATCTTATAACTCCCCTAAGAATTTTGTTGTTGTTTGTTTAATATTTCTAATAGAAAGAATGAGCAAACGCTCGTGTAACTCCACGATATAAATTCAAGAGGATTAAAACGTATGGGATGCTTTAAATATTTCTGATTTGTCTGCAGGTTAGTGAAGTCATCTTAGAGATGGCAAAACATAATATTATCTCTTATTTCAATAGGCGTTATTGTACAACATCTGCCACGATAGTCGGTACATAAGAGAGTGGATCAATAAGTAAGGTCCCCGCATTGATAGTTCTTTACGTGCTGTGGCAATGTGACTAATACACGCGTGTACTCACTGCACACGATGCATCGCCTACACTACGACTCTGGTCCTAGCCGGGATCCACAAGGCCTGCTTCGCTTTGGCTTCTACAGCGCAGAGAAACAATCACGGCAAACAGATACTGTGCAACATTACAACAATTGAGGGCAGCAGTTTGCTCGAGTAGGTAATGTCTTTTGCCCATAGATGTTATGGTATTTGTGCGGTTATATCAGACGTCACACTCCATGGGCACAGAAACGTTTGCATTTATTTCACTGGAATATTAAGGAACATGCTGCTTACAATCCGAATTCGGCCCCATTAGATTTCCCCTCGTTACCACTTTGTACATCTTGGTGGAGGACGATTTCATGATAATGCAAATGTTCGGGATTCTGTTCTAGGATTGTTGGAGCAGCGTGATTCTGATTTCTAGACAGATAGAATATTTAAGTTTGTGTTACACTGGGATCGGTGCATAAACATTTTAGGGCAGTAAGTGGATCGTTCAACACTATGAATGTAATTTGTGGAAACATTACATCTTCAATCTGTAGTACAACAGGGAATCTGCCTTATTTATTAACCCTTGTACAAATAACATGTTCAGGCACAGTTGTTAGCGCGATGTCAACATGCTATCATGGACCGTTTCCACAGCCTTTTATTCTCTGCTCTATTTTTGCGAATTACCAGTTTTCCGAGGGATCTTAATCTTTTTGAATATCTACTGGTTAGCAATATTCCCATGTAACACTTTCTTCTGTTGTTGGACATTGCTCATTCTTACAGTATTCCTTGCCCTCTTGAATCATCTGTTCCCCATATTATCTACAAATTTTTACTTTCTGCGCAGTTGTCCAGGAAAAATATATGTTACAAAATGTTTTCGCTCTAATGCTAGATTTAATAGCATATGCCCCAGGTCTGACAATATTTGCATTGAGTGTCTGTATGGTCAACTTTTGAGTTTTTGAGACAGACATTTTCTTTATCAAATAACTGAAGCTGAAGAAATAGTAGTGCCTGGCAAATTATCCAACCACATAGTGGGAAATGTTTCCTGTACTTTTAATTGTTGAGAATGTAATTTTTTTTTGACAAAACTGTGAATAAATAGTGATATTCACATTCACGTGAATACATCAGGAATAGACTCAATCAGTCTGATAAAAATTTTAAGATTTTGTTGTCTTATAATTGTTATATATTAAAGTTTCTAACGGAGTGGGGTGGCGCACTGGCAAACGTCAGGACTCGCAATCGGGAGGACCTGGGTTCGACTCCCAGTCTGGTCATCCTCATTTCGGGTTTCCATGGTTTTTTTAAATCACTCCTGGCGAATATTGGGATGGTTTCTTACTACAGATTATGACCAATTTCTTCCACGTTCTTTCTTCTCTGAGCAACTTGCTCCGTCTGTAATGATATGAAATGGCAATTTATAAATCACGACAAATTTTTTTCACACGAAGAAACAAAAACGTACCTTGCTTGAGACAGGGTAGTTTTGTTTTCCATATTCCTTCATTAGGCCACAACCTGATAGTGTCGGCGAATGTCTTTTCAAAGAATTTTCAATGTTGCATCGTATTCACGGTAATCAACAGGACAATGTGGAGAAATGGTAGTGCCCTACTTATAGCGATTTGTTTGTGACGAAGTTAAGAGAAGTTTAAAAGATATGCTTGAAAATCTTCACACTTGATGGTGGTTTCCAGAGACTGACGCTCGGACTGACAACCGCGTCATCGCCGCACAGAAACAATCCCCTAAGAAACAACGTTATTCAACGGAAGGACACTCAGAACCGTCGCTCATGGCTTGCAAGCATTACGAGTCTCTTAATCACCAGCTGTCCTAGGTTAGTTCTAACCGCAAAAACACTCACTCAGCTAGTATTATTATAAATTAGGTGGAAGTAGTTTGAACTACAGAAAACCACGCACTCGAGTACTATCTTAGGTTATTTTAGGGGATCCTGTAAAATTGGGTTACTATTTTGAAAAACGATGGTGTAAGGTGTTATTCTCTCGCCCTGGTGTTACATCGACAGGAAATTTAGTCTGCAAGCCGGTCAAGGCAGTGTTCCTAAGAAGAATGGGTGGCCGATATTAATTGTTCAGTTTAATGTTTTGGGTTTCTTCTCGTTGCAATTACACGAGGCTTTCAGAAGATCCGATCTTGGTGTTGTTGCCAGGCTGTTGTATTATGGAGTTCTACACATAAAAAGGTAAATTGAATTTTTGTACTGCTAATTTTTACTATAATTTGTAGACTGGCAAAATTTATAAGTAATACTTGAAATATCTTGTAATCCTTTGGAAGCGTAAATATTTCTACGTTATATTTAAAGCCAGGTAATGAAGTTTTTTAAGTAACAGTAAAATTACTTCGTGTGATTTTTCCGCCCCATAAGNGTTATATTTAAAGCCAGGTAATGAAGTTTTTTAAGTAACAGTAAAATTACTTCGTGTGATTTTTCCGCCCCATAAGTATCGAGTTAAATACTGTAGAAGATCTCGCATTAATCTCATTGAGTAGCCGGTGCAACTTACTCATTTCACAATCGTATCAAGTCAAGGAACATAAAAGTGCATGACTATTAAACAAGAAATTCTTATAAACTGAGAGTTAACCAACACTTAGGTGCAGTTTTTAAAAATGGCCTTTTGCACTCTGGTCTACTATGACTCTTTAATAACTTACCTAAATACATAATTTTATCAAATGACTTGCAGAAATTTTATACATTAATATGTGATTTAATTTATGCATATTGCTTTTATAATTTAAAATAATTGACAAATATCTTTCGCATATATGAAACATAACAAGCGTTTTATACTTGTTTTAACATAAAAATAACTTATTTTTGGTTAATTTGAACCTATATTAATACATTATCAACAAATTTTNTTATACTTGTTTTAACATAAAAATAACTTATTTTTGGTTAATTTGAACCTATATTAATACATTATCAACAAATTTTAATATTATTTTTTTGATTTATATGAATAAAAACAGAGAGATAATAGGCGAGTTGGTAATGCCTATAGTAAGAAATCGTTCTTATGCGAAATTGTATTATACTGAGTGCGCAAGAATACGNTAGGCGAGTTGGTAATGCCTATAGTAAGAAATCGTTCTTATGCGAAATTGTATTATACTGAGTGCGCAAGAATACGGTGCGCTCCCCTTTGGTGTAATTTTCTAGACTCGGCCAAGCTTTGTTTGCATAAGGCGGAAGAACATCCTGGAAGAAGAACCGTGAATGGACTATATATAATGTGCAATGTCATGTTATAACACATAAATAGGAGTGTACTGACTTAAATATGTAAAGTACTATTTGCACTTAGCTTTAACTTAATGTTATGCTACTGGGTTACATTTCGTACATTTATTATCATATATTGCTTTTGACAAATCTTGCATCCAAGGATGTATTTTCTAATGGATCATACGGAGTCTTGAAATAAGTTAATTAAATATTTAATATTTTTTAATATTTNCCAAGGATGTATTTTCTAATGGATCATACGGAGTCTTGAAATAAGTTAATTAAATATTTAATATTTTTTAATATTTAATTATAATAATTAAATATTTAAAGTGAGGACAGTATAAAACCCTTACAATGGGTGGAAAAGCGCATTCGCTGTAATGTTGGCCGACCACTGTCGCATGCGCAGTAAGTTTACTTCTTCTACAGGTTGGGAAGATCAATATTTGGCAAAAGGAAAATTTTCGCCACTAGGTAAGCGGTAGTGTTGACAAGGAACCAGATTTTCTCTATTTTCTTCGTAAAAAACANGGGAAAATTTTCGCCACTAGGTAAGCGGTAGTGTTGACAAGGAACCAGATTTTCTCTATTTTCTTCGTAAAAAACAGGATAACTGAAATAATCATAAATCAAATATAAAATAACTTCGTAACTAAGCAAAATCTTTCTCTTTCTGTTATTCGTGTATCTAAAAATTTTAAATGAAATTTAATTAAAAGTTACTTTTGGAACACTGCGCACCTAACGGCGAAAATTTTCCCTATGCCAAACTCTCTATAGTCCATTCACGGTTACTTCGCACTCTTCTGAAGCCCTGATTAAGTTCAACTTCCAGGATATTCCTCCGCGTTATGTAAACACAGATTAACTAAGTCTAGAAAATTACACCAACGGGACAACGCACCGCATTCGTGCGCACTCAGTTGTAATAATATTTTGCATGAGAACTATGAAATATTATAATTTATAAATAAAATATCAGTTTGACAAAAAATGAGGTTATTTTATCTTAACATATGTATAGGACGCTTGTGATAAATGGCATGTTTAGGAAACAACGAAAAACGTCATANAGGTTATTTTATCTTAACATATGTATAGGACGCTTGTGATAAATGGCATGTTTAGGAAACAACGAAAAACGTCATACATGGGGTGATTTTTCAAAGGTTAGATTCAGAAAGTGTGAAGAAACCGCGATTGCACTGTAATAAGCAATCACGTTTTGTTCCTAACCTGAGTAGAACAAACCTTACGCGCAGTAAGCACGGGACAGACANCACTGTAATAAGCAATCACGTTTTGTTCCTAACCTGAGTAGAACAAACCTTACGCGCAGTAAGCACGGGACAGACACTCGTCTACACAGAGGCCTGCGAAGTAAACAGCGTCTCGTGTTTGGCAGCCGGACGAGGTCATCTCCGTTATCGCCCGCAGCGAGGGGATGCGCGCTATCGCTGCATGCAGTCGCAGCACAATGCGACGACACTCGACTCCTTGCGGGGCGGTAACGCTGGGTTCACAGTTTAGAAACGAGATGCTGGATTTACGATGCCACGACGAGCTCGTTCCGACAATCTGACAATATTCACCACCAAAACTAGTTCAGTGTTTACAATACCCACCGACAGTTTCCATCCCACAAGTTCTACGTGGCTTTCGGCAAACCCTACAATAGCCAGTAACTTTTCATACATTATTTCTGGAATGCAAAAAAAAAAAAAATCAAAAACATTCCTGCCTACACTATTTTGTTTCAACTCAACAGCTACTGCTATTTCTACTACAAGATAACCATGATATACTTATAACTAGAATTCTTTAAGAGTGAAATTTACCGCAGCAGTGAAATCCGCACGAAATTTAGTTTTGTAAGTGTGTGTTTATGTTTTTTTCCTGCTGTACAGCGAGTCTGACGCCGACGAAAGTCGAAATAGAATCTACATTTGTAGGGCTGTCGAGGCTGCGATTTTGTGGACGTGACCCTACTTCTAATACTTCTAATTGGCTGTTGAAAAATTTTCGTCGTTGTCTGTGATCGGACTTTTGGGTTTTAGTGTAAATCCAGCATAATAGTAACCATGGGACACAGGTCGTGTGCACAAGATTTGGCCGCTATGATTTCGAACCTGCTGATTCTCAACAGGCCATGTGTATAAGAGGTCCTGTCGTAATACGTGAAGGAAATGGTTGTATTTCATTTCTTATGCAGCGAGTTAGAGCAGAGTAGCACATTTTCGACAAGTTTTTTTTATAGCTTTAAATGGTGGAACATAGTTATGTAACAGAAACGATGAAATGTGTTAGTGTATACATTTACAATGAATAGCCAAAAAAACTGGCACACCTGCCTAATATCGTGTAAGGCCCCTCGAACACGCAGAATTGCCGCAAGGCGACGTGGCATGGACTCGACTAATGTCTGAAGGTATGCAGGAGGCAATTCACACCATGAATCCTGCAGGGCAGTCCACAAATCCAATCTGCGCCAATTTGAGAAAGGGTTGCACGTCTGTCACGTTTAATGATTCTCGTCAGTCGTCGTTTGTCCCGTTCTTTCAAGATCTTTTTCCGGCCGCAGCGATGTCGAAGATGTGATGTTTTACCGGATTCCCGATATCCACGGTACTCTCATGAAATAGTCGTACGCGAACTTCCAAATGTTATCGCTACCTCGGAGATGCTATGTCCCATATCTCGTGCGCCGACTATAACACCACGTTCAAACTCACTTAAATCTTGATAACCTGCCATTGTAGCAGCAGTAACCGATCTAGCTGCCGACCGCATCGCGTTACTCTGATTGGTTCCATACCTCTGTTATTTGCATACGCACGCCTATACCAGTTTTTTTGGCTCTTCAGTGTAGATGAAAGAACAGGTGACAGTGTATTAGCAGAATATTTATAGCCTATCTACATACTTTTAATAGCAAAATAAAAAAAATTAAAAGACAAGCAAATATGCCAACTATTTTAAGCCTCTCTCAATTTATTTATGTCAGGACAGCCAATACATTAAAACATTCACCAACTCTGCCAACTGACGGCAATCTCGTCGCGAAATTTCATTGGGTTAAAAATAGTACGTTAGTATACAATTGTTAATTGATTTCACACGAGGTTTCTGGTGGTGTGCGATGTACCACTCTCAGGCCCGTGTTCTATGCTCTGTGCCTATTTTTTTTTATTATTATTGTAAACCCGCCACGAGTGTCCGTGCGGGCGACTCGCGCCATCGCGCCAGCTGCAGAGGCGTGCTTAGCTGCTGGCGCCGGACGTGTCACGTGGCGTAACTGGCTCGGGTTCACGAGGTCAAGGGCTCGTTCCCACGTGTGACAGCGCTGGGTGTCATGTTCTCCAGTCTCAGGCGGCGGTGTCAGCTAATTGACTTCATTTCCGCTACTCACGACAAAGAAGATGATCAAATCTGCGCTTATCTAAAGCAGGGCCCCAGTGGATAAGATGAAAGGAGTGCTAACTCATGGGCGTTCGAGTGTCTGCATTTATTTTCTATGTTTTTTTAACAAAATTCATTATTTTTCTTTGTGATATGAAATAATAGTATGAAAAAAAAAGAATGACAATAGAGGTAAAATACTCGAAAACGAATGAAACCATCTACAGATATTTTAAATCTATATTTTTTTTCCACACAAATTTCAAATCGACAAATCTGCAGCTCGAAGTGAGTTTTTATTTTTTTCGAATGTCATGATGAAGATTTCACTCAAAATTTACTGTGCGGTTCTCCCGTATTTATATTTTATTTTTGGAAATAAAATATACCTACGGTAAAAAATCACAAGACATTAAGTCTTTACCGCAGGTGAACGAAGTATAAGATTTCAAAGAAATTGCAACATGCCGCTTTTGTAAATTCTGAAAATAATAAAACTAAAACCAAACTGTGTGTTAAATAACATATTGAAATCTGCCTGAATCAAAGATTTTAAGTTAAAATCCTCATATTTTAAATAGCATGTATGAACTTCATTTTTTTTTCTAAGTGATTTCGTATTTTTAATAAGGTATCATATAAATCTTTCCCTGAAGCCATAAACTACTCTCAAAAATTAAGAAATGAAATGGCTCATATGTGCATATACCCAAGAATACGCTCGATAAACGCTATTACTTTCCAGCTAACCCAGTAGTTCTTCGAGAATGTAGCGGAAATCTGATACTACTAGAAGCTCTTGGCCACCAAGGTGAACCGTGTTCGATTCCCAGCGCAGCTGTTCCCGGATTTTCACACGTGGGAATCGTGCGGGACGATGCCGCTGGTCGGTAGGTTTTCTCGAGGATCTCCCGTTTCCCCGCCCTTGCATTCTGACGCTGATCCATACTCACCTCCCTTAATAATCATCGGCTCTCAAGACCCGTCGATACCTCTCTACTCTCGAAGCTCTTGGGAATCCTTTCGTCCAATTTTGATGCCCTTCGATCAGTCGGGATACCAGTGATCCTGTCGGGGCACTATCCACGCCTGTATTGTTTCTCTACGACAGCGCCGAAACAGTGTCGCCGCTTGCTGCTTCAATCTGTCACCTGGATGGGCGTAGAGCCCGCATTGACCGGGTGCCAGAGAAGGATACAGGCGTATCTCGAGAGAGCCCCCACACAACATTAACGTACACTACAGTTCCCATGTTAGAGTCCCCCTTCAAGTTGTCTCCATCAGTCAGGAAATACGCTAGAGCAGCAAACACGGAAGCTAGAGGCCAGTCGCGTTGTACTCAAGACGTAACATATGATAGCTACATTCCGAAGGTGCGTATTTTAGAATTATTTGTTTACGGAAACTTAATAATTTTTTATAATCACTACGTATTCCTATTTAAGTATTTCCGTTACCAAAATAGGGCAAGACATATTTTTTTTAAAGACAATAACTGTATGAAATTAATGCAAACTTTCTTTCGTCTAGGATGAATGAAAATGAAGTTATGAGTGGTAATTTAAAAGCTTGTAAATCGGATATAAAAAAAGGGAGGAGGGCAAAGCACCGGGAGAAAGGGTAGAGATTTTTTGGAAAAACGTATCTCTAGTTTGGTCCCAGCAATAGGTAGAACTTCAGCTGGTCACTAATTTTTCCCGTCGTTCAAGATTTCTTTCCATTCATTTCCTGAAATAGTTAGACCAGTTTCAGACCACAGAACGTAACTTATCGGTAAGCATTTTCAGATACGTGAATGTAAGATATGTTAAAAACATTTACACCACAGCAAGGCTGGCAAACCAGAAGTAATGGCCATTCGTAGTAACATATGAAACAATTTATGCAAATGTGGACTTGACTTTTGCTTAGTACTGATTTTACAATTTCACATGTATCTTATCCACAATTATTTGCGCGTTACAGTTTATTTTAGCACAAAATTATTAAGAGTAGACTTTATTTCTTCCTTTTCAAGAACGTTATCAAAAATTCGCAATAACTTAAATAGTTCTCAAAATATTATTGTTAATTATTTTTAAACTACATCATACAACCTAGTACAGCTGATATTTTTAAATGTAAAATTGAGATTCCTGCATTCGAGTGACGACACAGAAGTAAACAAAATTTGGTTCACATTTGTGTATCCACACAAAAACTTTCTGGGAAGAGTGGAACACAGATACGTGGGCAATCCAACCTCTTAAATGTTTGATATAAAATTATATTATTTACAACCGCTTTCACAAAATTCAGAGTAATATAAGTGGATCAGACAAACACTGTTGATTTTCAAAGAAATAGCACGTTGGGCAGTACTGAAGAAATTGTTAGAATTCCGTTATCATGTACACAATGCGTGCGAAACTAGTTACAATACGTAGCCCGTGAAACTGTTTTACATAACTTTCCTGTATAGTGAATCAAATTACTCCTTAATGGTATCATTGAGAATGGTCATCTATTCGTCGTCACATTAATCCAAAACTCATCAACATTGCTGGCACGCGACTGCAGTTCTTATCCCGTCATTTGAGCATGTTCCATATAACTGCAGCAGAGACAAATAAGCGATCTGATACTGAAAGAAATGAAATTTTAGTGGCCACCAAAGTTTACTGGTTGCAACTAAACGATTTCGTGTACACCACAAACAAAATTTGGCTGGGTGAATACCGACAAAACACTCGATCTGTGGGCTCTGCAAAGTATTGTTGTCAGAGAACGCGGTGGAGCAGATGTGTTTGGTTGTCGGCCCTTAACAAGTCACGTGTTATTGCCACTACATCCGGCTCGGTATTTGCTAGCTAAGATATAGTGAAGATAAGCCTTGTCAGAATAGAAGAGCTCCAGTTCTTAGAATATCGTTGACGTGGTGGGCATTCGTATTGGTGGTACGGTAATGCGCTTAAGACTATTTGATTTCGTACCCGATAGCACCCCAGACCCACTAATGAATCTCCATAAGTCGTCAAAGGCAACGCAGATACTGAAATCATCTGACTCTCATCTTTAACAGCTCAAAGCGATGATGAAGATGACAGAGCTGTAGCTGCTATAACAGCAACGAAATATTCTGTGCAAATGAGGATGCTATTAACAGTGTATAATTATGTAGAAATCGTGTTTATTCAAGCGTATTTATGAGACCTAATAAATAGTCTGGTACTGTTGAATATTAGCCACAGCATGTTTTTAGTGCAACACTCCCAGCTACTGTTTTTTCACTGACCCGTTCTGAAAACCAAGTCTTTGAGTGTATTAAAAATATTTTGTATAGGTAATTATTTATGTTTTTTGGCAACTGTTGCGTAGTAGCATAAATGCCGCAGAAGTTTCAAAATGTGTAAATGGATTTTACAATTAATCTTAAAACATGTGCGCACGCTCCTTTCAACTACAAAAAGTGGCTATGGGGATACAAAAAAAAAAATGAAAACGAGACAGCCTACGCTTTCTAAGAAAGGAAATCGATTCTAAATCTCCGTCATACCCGTGTGAAAGAGTTCATTTCCTGAACTTCCGTCACAACATCGGTACCGGTTCTAAGTAGGTTTGTCTCTTTACTGGTGCCTATTTATAACACACGCACCCATTATAAATAATTTCCAGTGGCTTTAGCACGTAGAAATCATCAGACAAAAAGTGTCACAGCTTTATTATTTTAAGAGTTATATTTGAAAAGTTTTGGAAATATGGACGACATTGAAAGTTGTCACATTTACGTGTATGTGTAGGTATGTATTTATACAAGATATTCCCAAATATGTAGGAAGTAATCGGGGAGTGGATAGTACATCCCAAAACCACATAAAATATCCCTATGATCATATGTCCTAAAGTCGATAGATTCAGAGTTCCAGACCTTCCAGTATTGTACAACATGTATTGGTAACAGGCGATCTATTACTAGGTATGCTTGTTAATGTGATCAGCTGAAATTGCGTAAGTGTTATTGCCTGTCCCATTGCACTGTTAACGGCCGACTCACGTCGAATGCCATTCGCAGAATCCCGGATCTCAATCCACTGGACTACCTATTACCTGTGGGGCCATCTCAAGGCCATTGTTTATGTAACTCCAGTTCCGGACATAGCATTGCTTCACCAACGAGTGGAGCAAGGTCGCCAGCAGATGCGTGCAGTTCCTGGAGAATTTTTAACGTGTTAGACAATCAATGACGCGGCGTGTTCACCTGTGCATTCAGGCACAAAGTAGATCTTTCGAGCACTTGTTGTAGATAAATATATCACTGCTGGTACACAAACATGGTTACATCTACTTGAACTGGAATGTGTCGGGAAGAATATTACGAATACATCCAGTACAACACTGGAAGGTCTGTAACTCGGAAACTATCGGCTTGAGGACGTATATTCATATGAATATTTTGTGTGGTTTTAGGGTGTACAATCCACTCCCCGATTACTTCCCACATATTTGGGAGCATCATGTACATCGTTAGGTAAGCATACTTTTGTATATAAGTTAGTGCATGCATGAGTGTAATCGTCTGATATGGCTAACATTTTCACGAGCGGGAGCGTGTTTCGTTTGAAAGTTTAGAATCTCTCCTATGCGTCTCGTCACTCACTTCAGTCGAATTCCAATTGCAGCTTTGCAAGTCTGCGCTGATTATCTATAAGTAGGGGCAGTGATATTTTGCGAAAATATTTCGAGACAAGATACAGTCGAAAGCACTGTAGGGTCGTCCATCTTCTTTGATTGGCTAAAAAAATTTCTGGCCCGTGTTAACCGTTCACGCACGAATCACGAAGGTCCGGTGCCGGAGTTACTTAGTCCTGAGTGGCTTGGTCAAAGACGGACACGGCACCAGCAGCCAATGGAGGTATAACAACAGCTGAGGTGTGTATATAGTATTGAAGTCTACTGTGTGCTCCGACTTTTACGTGAAAAGTCACTGGCCCTATAGATAAGTAGCCTTAGGTAAGACCGACGAGCATGCTGCCAAAACCGTGGCCTTAAGAGGTTGCTTCGGGTGACCGATTCGTTTCATCTACGGCGTGCTACATCAAACATTTACCGATTTTATTAATCAGTAAAGTCTTCAGCAACTTCAGAGGAAAACTATATCTTGTAGGAAGGTGGTTGATTATAATAAACTACATGTGAAATTTTGTCATCTTGGTAAGTACAAAAAATTTAATCAATGACGAAATACGTATGTGGAAGTTGCCTCGTTGTAATTTTGCTGGGGTCCTTCACTTGAGGTTTTCAATGAAGGCGTACGATAACCGTCACCTTGTTATGCATTTTGCTCCCTCGAGTCTGTAATTGAATGAACATATGTTATTGAAGGGATTCACGGATGTATTATTTTCCCCCCGCCATTTCGAACTGCATGAGGGCGATCACTTTCAACTGCGAATGATCTCATATCAGTAAGATACTTTGCTGCGCGTTCGTTATTCCACGTGAGGATTACGTAACGAAAATTGCTGCCTAACGTCTCACGAACTCCCCAAGTAGCAGTAGCAACAAAGCAGAGTGTGTGGTGTACACCAGTTCTTAATTCAAAATAAGTAGTACTAACATTTTTCAATAATAATAATTCATGGTTTTTCATTTATTTACGTCGGCACAGCCTTCTACCCAGATTGTGTTAAACGACTGATCATGAAGCTGTCAGACTAACCTAAAGATTATTGTTCATTAAAACCCGTATTGACAGACCCAGAGTTAAATAATTAACTAAAGCAGCTGCTGTTAATCAACATTATTAACATTATTCAATTGACATAATAAGTAAACTAATTTTAATAAAAATAAATAATAAAACTGTGTACACAAATGTAATGTCAGTAATAGAAACCTTGTCTTAAATATAAATAAATGCAAATAATATGTACTCTTAACACTTAACACCCCCTGAGAGACAGATTTTAATTTTTCTGTAACAAAATGAATGCCATACACTGTAAAGAAAATTGTAGTTTTTACTGAGAAATTGTCTGTAATTTTACAAATTCTTGTAACAGTACAAAGGTTTCTCTGGTAAAACTGCTAGTTTGTAAAACTACAAGGACTGTGTTTGTAATACACCTCAACAAATAATTGTACTATACTATCTACTTTGTATCTACGAGCTTCAGCATAATGGCGGACGCTCAACGTAAAGCCGTATATAACTTTTTGTGCAAAAAATATGGGTGATGTAAAGTTTAGTTGCGTGCAAAATGAAATTTATTGCCAGTTTGAATAACGTAAAACACTTAAAAAAACTAAAATAAAACGACAATTTCAATAAAACGTGACCGTATTATTCTTTAACTCTTAATGTTTCCTAACTACACAGAACTCTTAAATCGGCTCCCGAGAACTAGTTAAGAGCCGTCCAACTGTCTTAACTCAACAACAGAACACCGCCACTGATGATTAGAGAGCCTTACCTGTTGTTAGCTACCGCGTGAGGATCTTCAATTCGCGAGAAACGGGAGAGTGCAATTTTAAGAAGTAGAAGCAATTTGCCGGCACGTTAATACGCCGCGCAGAAAAGTTCTCTGTAGTTAAATGAACCTTCAAAATCGTGAACACAACAACTTCAACATCACGAAGCAGCTAACGGAAGACGAAGAAATTTGATGCAGAGAATAAACAACCGTACAGTTTAATCTACGGTGAAGGAAACTATGGCTGTTTTCGAATATTCTCGAGCTTGATTAATTACTGAAACGTACCCACTGAAACTACATTGTAGCAGACATGACCATATTTCGATAGCTTCATAATCCTTGCGAGGGATGCAATTATACCCGTCACACTTTCGCCATTTAGGCAGGATATTTGTAGCACTCGCGTGCGTCGTCGTCTCCGTGAACCCGTTTGTTCGTAGTGCCAGTTATTTGAGTGTTTGAGTTTGTTTTTTTGTGTCGTTGTCTTCAGTTTGTTGCTTTGGCAAGTTATCAGCGGCACATAAAGATATTTCCAAGGAACTAAACCACGTATTACGGAAAGGCGAGTAAATATTAACAATTTCCATAACTTTTCGTATATAGAAGCGTGATGTGCATTGAGGGATGGCATATATTAATATACAAATAGCTTTCTACTCACAAGTTTACGATAACCTCATTTTTCTTCAGGTCTTAATTTAAATTAACCTAAAATTTCTCAAACCTTGATAATTGCGAAAAGTAAACAAACGTAGCAGTCAATGTTTATACTAAACTGCACGTGGATCTACTTTTCCTACACTGATGTCAACTTAATTGTAGACGTGGCAGTCAGTGTTTACATATAACTATAGGGTTTTTGCTGTTAACTAAGCACCTTTGAAAGCCCTGCTGGAAATATATTTTCCTGACCAACTTGTATCCTTCCGCCATATGTGAAATCAACATTGCTACGAAACATGCCACTTTAATCGTGCGTCCACTATTTCAAACTCTCAAATTGTTACGAACGTAAGTATGTTACTTTTATGCAGTCTCTTACTCTCATTCGCACAAAACAAAGAAAACCAAAATGTAACATATTCGGTGTACACAAATTAGAAAAAAACACACTCTTTTTATACGATTTGAATATACGGAACTATTTTTCCTATATAGCTGCCAATTTCATTGGAAACATGTAACTAAGCGTGCTAGTTAAAAAATTCATCGTCAAAAAATGTTGCACCCACAAATAAAAACTTACTTGAATAAAACGTGTTGGGTAGGTGTGAAAATGTGAGGCATGCACGTGATTAACGTTTCACGCCTGGCCGCACTAGTGACTTCAACAAGGGCACGCTGTACCTGCCGCCATTTTGTAAGATAGCCAAACATTAAGAACCAAAGGTTTTATTTCACACCTCGGGAAGTCCTTAACCGATTCCCACCAAATTTGGCGAAGCAATTGCTCTCTGGTAGGCCATTTAAATTTGCATGCTTTAATTAACCCAGAAACTTATTGTCAGAATGGCGGCTTTAATAACACTTTAGCTTAGTATACCATATCTACGGAACTATATAACCAACTAAAAGGTCGTGTTTTAATTTATTTCAAGGTATTCTTAGCAAAATTTGTATGACAAGAAATTACAGACTGTTAAAAATTAAAAATTATTTTAGAAAAACTCCTTATATTGGGCAATTTTTAAAAATTGCAAAAACAACACTTCATTGCGTGATTTTAAATTTTTCTTAAAGTAACTCATGGTACCTTTTTCAGAGTGAATTGCCTCATTTTAGTAAGTGATTTAGTTTTTATTGTTTGTACGTCCTAAAAACACTAAAATTGTGAATTTGACATTCCAATATGAAAAAAAATTATGTTGTCAAAAAAATGTATGCGAGGAAATAGTACTTTCTGCAAACTGAACAGTATTTAGTACAAACATAATAATGCATTTTTGGTTACCAAAACCGTTTAGGGGGACGAGGCCAGTAGAAGAGACGACGACAGTCGTGTACCCGAGTGAGTAGGATTTTCTTTGAATGATGGCCGCTTATGAAACTGTGAGCAGAAACTTTCTTCAAACGTTCATAAAAAAAAAACGTGTGTAATTAACCGCGAACATCTTCAACGTTTTTGAATAAAAACTTTGAATAATCACTCTTTATATAACTTTTTGAATGTTTCTTAAATAATTTATTCACCCGCCTTTAATACATCCGTTAAAACTTATTTTTCGGGTAGAGTAAAATTGTAGTTATTTTTTTATAAATTATGATATTTATTTTTAAAAAAACCTAAGAAAATGTGGTATAGGCTGTTCACGGTTGTTTAAACTCTTTTGAAATCTACCTCTGAAAAATGTCACTGCCTCTACCTGCATAAATTTTAATGCGAACAGTGACTGGCATGGGCCTAGTAAAGTTGGTGACAAAGGAGAGAGAATAATTCCATATGTTAACCTTGAATTAAAAAAGTTAGTTAAAAATTTGTGAATACTAAAATTATATAATTTGATAATTTTTTTATTGCATATACTGTAAGTGTAGGAGTTAGCAAATTTTTAAAATCTTTACTTTCTTATTAATTTTTTACAGTATCACCTGACCGACGCATGAATAATGTGGTTAGGCCCACAGCAATCATATTTTCACATATGATGGAAAAATAAATAATGTGAATTCAAGTAGATCGTAAGCATGTCTTTCAAAATTGCTTAGTTTAGCGTGGCTATTCTATAAGTTGATAATGGTTAGTGAAAAAAAGTGCTTATATAAACTTAAATTAAACTCAGTATTGGTGCGTTACGTTTTCAGGCAAAACTGTCGGAAACACATTTCATTGTTACGTATAAATAATTAGTTTTGATACTCTCTCAAGCGTGCAAATACCGTCCGTTGGTTTCTCTTTGGCGATCTCACCCAGAATTCTTTCCGTTTTGTTTACACGCAACTTAAGGATACGTAGGTATTAGCAAGAAAGCATAACTTAAGCACAGCTTCAGAAAAGCTGGAAGTAACCACGAGCAGACAATATACCTGCATTTATTGGCAGGAAAACTTTACGGAGTTTGATTTCAAAAAGGCTCCGCTAACCCCGAAACGACTATAAATGCAAATATCGCTGTCGGCACAAACCTACAACCGCAGAAAAAGAACCTCGTATCTATTCGTGCGAGCCCCCTCCATACATATTTTTTTACGATTGATTAATCGCGAGACGTTGATAAAGAGCGCAGAATTAGCGTAACCGTTTCCCAGAGCTTATCGCCCAGTTACAAGATTGACGGCGATCAATCACCTGCTCGCGAACTGGAGAGCCGGCTCTCGCCCATGTCAAGGGGTTTTACAAACTGGAGCATTTAAACTTGCGTGCCGCAAATGATTACGTTACTTCAATTTCTTCCTTCGCCTTGTTACGTGTTAGCGGGTATCTGGGCGGGGCAGTCGGCGAAGAGAGTTTCTTGGTAACTAGCTTAGGGGAGCGATCGAACACGTCTGTTTCGCAGCAGGTAATATTAACTACTTCCCTTCCCCCCTCCCTGTTTCTGAAGGTTACTATAGACCGTTCACGGCAAACTGAGCAATTTTTGAAAGCCTTGCCTATGATCTACTTGTACAGTCTACTCACGGGTTCTTCACGCTTTTTGAATCTAACGTTCGAAACATCATCTTATGTATGACGTGTTTAGTTATTTCCTATATATGCCNAGCCTATGACGTGTTTAGTTATTTCCTAAATATGCCATCTATCACAAGCGTTTTGTACTTCTGTTATAATAAAAGTACTTTATTTTTGATCAAATTGAAATTTTACTTATTACTTAATTTACAATTAATGTCAATAAAAACAGTGAGAAAACAGCTATGTTGTTAATGTCTAGTAACAAAAAGTTCTTATGCAAAATATTATTACACTAAGTGCCCACGAACGTGGTTAGCTGTCCCTTTGGTGTAATTTTATAGACTCTGTTAANATGACGTGTTTAGTTATTTCCTATATATGCCATCTATCACAAGCGTTTTGTACTTCTGTTATAATAAAAGTACTTTATTTTTGATCAAATTGAAATTTTACTTATTACTTAATTTACAATTAATGTTAATAAAAACAGTGAGAAAACAGCTATGTTGTTAATGTCTAGTAACAAAAAGTTCTTTTGCAAAATATTATTACACTAAGTGCCCACGAACGTGGTTAGCTGTCCCTTTGGTGTAATTTTATAGACTCTGTTAAGCTTTGTATGCATGAGGCGGAGTAATATCCTGGATGNAAGCTTTGTCTGCATGAGGCGGAGTAATATCCTGGATGTAGAACTAACTTTAGCAGGGCTTCAGAAAACTTGGAAGTAACAGTGAATGGATTATGTCACATTGTTTATTCTTCCACCATATGTAAAGTTAACATTGCCTAGGACCTGGTCGCTTTATTCATGCGCCAGTCACACAAAACTGTGGAATTATTACAAAAGTAAATAACTTTGCCAAATTTTTGAGTTATACTTTTGTATGCATTAAAAAAAAACAGAAAGGAGAGGACATAATTCCAGCGTTCACAAATGTTAACCTAACGCTTTTAATTCAGTGTTAAGACGTGGCACTATTTCCACTCCGTTGTTATCAACTTTACTGGGCGCTCGTCAGTCAGTGTGGCCGTTAAAATATACAGGTTGATTCACGAGGAGTTACCGCCATTCACTGGGCTTATTCCTTAGGTTGTTTGGAGTAAAATATGTTTTATAAATGTCGGCCTTATTCACAATATTTACTGAGTAATTAGAAAATTTTGGAATGTGAATCAAAGAAAAATAGCCCTTTCAGAAGTAAAAAAAAAAAAAAAAAAAAATTATTATCAGACTTTATTGTTTACAGTAGAGCATCAAACACCGTATCGGCGTATTCTTTTGTGGAAAAAGAACGTGGCATTATAACTCAATTACTACATATCAAAACCAAAGGCTACAGATAAAATATAAGCGCGGGGCTGCGGTGGTGTAGTGGTCAGTCTACACGCCTCCCACCTAGGCGAACCGGGATCGATTCCCGGCGGGGTCGCTCCCGGATTTTCGCATGTGGGAATCGTGCCGGACGATACCGCTGGTTGGCGGGTTTTCTCGGGGATCTCCAGTTTCCTCCGCCCTTTCATCACGCCTCGCTTCAACCTCACCGGCTCTCAAGAACTCGACGTCAAGAGCCGCCAAAATCTCTCCACTCCGCAATAAATACGCAGGCAATGCGCTGTGTTCACGCAGTACGCACACTCCACTAACTGTCCACTTTAATGCGTTTCCAATGTTTCGAATAACTATTCAAATATCTGGAATAGGACCCACATTGATGTGACATAGGCCGTGTAAATAGCGGTAAATCCCCGTGAATCACCTTGGATGCAAGGGGCAGTTACATTTTTCAAAGGTTTATTTCAAAACTGCACTTATAACTGTGAACAGCCTATACCAGGGTTTTCGTAGTGGCAGCAAAAACTCCGCTGCTGCAGTCCGTCGTGGCTGCGGGCGTATTTCATGGCCACGAGGTACCGTCCAGAGCTCGGACATGACTTCGCCTCGCCTGCTCGCATGTCCTCGGAGGCCTCGGCTCTTACGCGATAATTAGCGCAGACCGCGTAAAGCTAGCGCGGAATCAATGCACCTTTAATGACCACTTGAAATGAAGAAGGAAAAAAAAAATCAGCGCACGAACATGTTTATAATGTAATAAGTGAAAAAGGTTTCTTGAACAAAAACAAAGTTTGTGTGACGCAACTAAATTAATTGTTTGCATAGGGTAATGTAATATTTTGTTATTGAAAACGTAGTTATTTTGTTGTTCTTATTTGGTTGCCCCTGACAAAGATTTGTTGTGGTGCAACTGAAGATTTGTTTGGCTCTACGTACTTTAAAAAGTTTCTGATAATACGACAAAAAAATTAGAACCCTGACCGAGATTCGAAGTTTAATCGTTTACGCTCGAGTGGTACTTCTTAAGCAACCGCAGCTAAGGTGGCTAATCGTCAAGCAGGAATATTTTTCATAAATATATTTCCAATAATGGACGACATGCACAAATAAATATTTAAAGATTTACAGCTTTACTTTTTAGTTTCCCTTTGAACTTGTTTTATTAGTATTTGTATACCAATCGAACGAAGACAATCAAATGAGTAGCCAAACGAATATGTATATGCACAGTTGACCCAAATAAATATTTTGTTGACGATATAATTTATTTTGGCCCAAAACGGAAGTTTTGTTCATTCAAGCGTTTGTTTTGTTAGATGAACAAAATTAATTTTCTTCCTTTTAAAATTTTGTTTACGCAACAAAATATGTTGTTGGGGCAAATAAATATATTTTTGGCCCTGTACAAGCAAATATTTAGTTGACTAGAACAAACTTTTCTGTGTGTGGTGAAAAATTACCTTTTTTTTTTTTGTGGTAACAGGTCGTAAGACTTAATCTCATCTCGGGCATGCGTGCATAGTCTCCATGAATTAATGTATGCTATCGGGTTCAGAGTGGTCGTGTGGATAGAGCGTCTGTCACCCACCAAGGCTATCGGGTTTGACTCCCAACTCGTTTGCAGTCATTGCCGTTGCCCTGGTTTTCTCGGGGTACTCCAGTTTCTTTCCGCACTTGCATTCCGTCACCGCCCCATCTAACGGTCTCATTGCATGTTACCCTTCGGGGACGACGGACTCCCACGGGTTCAACATATTTCGGTGTGTGTTACCCGGATCGAATGTGCACTCTTCTTGCGCATTATATTAATCTAAATTTGGCCAAATCACATCGTTAACCATCCCTGAAAATTCTCCCGGGTGTTACGGCAAAGAATTAGGTAGCTAGAGTTAAATGTTTCGTCGACGGCCGGTTTGCCAGAGTAGAGGGAATATTAGGTAGAGTGCGAATGCAAGCTGCGCAGTAACCTCTCTCCTTACTTCAGCAATGGGCTGCTTTTGTTCCAGAAACACTATCAAAATAAACTTCTACTGGATTTGAGGCTAGAAAACGTAATGTAAATAAGTGCTTTGAAACGGTTTTGCACTTCCTCTGACCTAATTTCAATGCTACTAGAATTTGCTCAAGTTAGTCAAAATATTTAATTCATAGAACTGTAAAAGGGTGGGTCTGTTGGAAAACCCAAAGTGAACAAACACGTTCGTCGCTGTTGACCATGCGATTTTGACATTTCTGTTGGCGATGGCTGAGTCAATGTTTGGGACATGAGCAGAAGACAATAATTGGTCTCTCTTTTTAAGTCCGTGGCCATCAGAGACGGAGGATTTGTTCGGAAAAGCAAGAACGGGGAAGGATTTGGCCATTCAATGTGGGAATAAATATGTGGGGTAGGGAGTCAGGGAACTCCACCTCTCATAAAATATTTTCCCTGGCTCATGTAAGAAAATTTATTTCCCTGCCAGGGAAAGTGATTTCCCTCCCTGAAGAGCAATAATTCATGTAAGCTGTTCACGGTGAAGTGAGATATTTTGAAAGCCCTGCTTAAGATATATTTGCATGCACACTGTGTATTCTTCCACCATATGAAAAATTAACATTGTCGTGGGCCTGATCACTTTATTCCCGTGTAGGTAAAGTTAAAGTGTAAAATTTTTACAGAAGTAAATAACTTAAAATTTTTTTAAATTCTTACGCTTGTGTGAACTTAAAATAAATTCAGAAATAAAAATAAATAATTTCCGTTTTCACAGATGTTTACCTGAAACTTCTAACTCAACGTCAAGACTTGGAACTATTTTCCCTACGTCTTTACTAACTTTACTGGGCACATGCCCCTTAAAATGAATGCAGGTAGGACAGTGACATTTTCCAAAGGTTGATTTCAAAAGTGCACAATTAACTGTGAACAGCCAAAAGTTATTTATTTATTCATTTGTTTACCCACGCATAGTTCAGCCATCGGCCGGTTTGCAACAATACGTGAAATGTATACATCAGTTCAGTTAATACTTGAGCATAGAAAATAAAAGCATTATTTAAAATTTAATGTATATATAGTACTACTAATTTAAACTAAATTATTCTTATACTACCGACCTTACATAACTTAACTATTGTGTACATCCGTCAATAACATCATCATAAAGAAATAAAGAAATAATCTAATCGGAGAATATATTATAGAAATTTTTGACTGTTAACAATACAAATATTACATTGCTTTGTGGACAATTTCACATCTAGTATGTCTGTATAATTTCATCATAAATACAATTAGCAAACACTATGTACTTACAGTTGACTTTTTTTTTCTTGCGAATTAATTTCCAGCGGTGAATCATTCCACAGTTTGCTTGCAAGATAAAATAACGATTTCCTGAAAATAGCAATACCATGTGCAGGGACACTTAGGCTGTTTTTGTGACGCGTGAAGTGCTCGTGGTTGGTTTTTAGCTGTGTTAATTTGTTAAATAAGTATGTTCGTTGTTTTTGTTTTGCGATTTTTGCGACCTGTCTGGCGAATTGGTGCCTTCTTCTGTTTTCCATATACAGCCAGCCAGAGCGTTGCAAATACGCGGTTTTGTGCGCCCTCTTTTTTTTACAGTGTACGCATATCGAAGACATGCGTTCTGAAGCGTCTGTATACTGAATCCGAGCGATTTATCTATTCCTACAAACAAACCTGAGCAATATAATTGATAGGGGATAAAACCAAGATGTCACAGACCTTAATATTTAAGCTCGTCGGAAGAATGTGTTTAAATTTGTGAAGGTACTTTATACGATAATAATCTGTTTACACCATTCCTGATATTTATTTGACCCAGTTTAGATTGGCATCAAATTTAATGCCTAAGATTTTGGCTGTAGTGACCTCGGGGATTGTCTCACTATTTATCTTAATTACGAGGTGCATCATTGACTCATGAGAACAATCGTTCCCACGTAAAAATTATAACAACTAAGTTTTATGATTGCTTCAGTTGGAAAACACTAGCTGGAAAACACATGGGGCCATAGACGATAAATATATTTTGACTGTCAAACCCTAGGTTTTCGGTGTAGCGCAATATTTCGTGTCATTATGGCTGTTTTTAAGGCTTCTGCCGTCCTGGATACACAATAAGTTTGTGACCCTCCAAACAAACATAAAAAAATACAATGCTGGATTTTATTGAGGAGGCATTGTTCCCTTTGCTCTCCGTCGCAGCGTCTTTCGTTACCCACCACTTTTGGACCCGCCGTATATTCAGTGTATTCTCGAGTTTGCTGTTGACATAACCCTTGGCTCACGCCTTAATTGGTTTAAAATAAGGATTTCATTCCTGACCTTATCTTAATATTTCACATTTGCAAGGACTTGCTTCGCACGTTGCATATATGACAACTTGCGGCTAGCACCAAGAAAGAAAAATAAAAGCTCGTGGACCTGATGTTAATTTCACGTTGGGAAGGGGACGTTTCAAACGGTTTCTATACTAAAATGAGCATTACAGATGTAAATGAGAATAAATTCAAGGAACTGAGCCGATAGAATGTCTTTAGTTGAAATACAATTATTATACACAGTTTAAAATTTTTGTATTAAGCTCAACAGATTCCAAGAACTTTTGGATTGTATATTGCTTTGTTCGGAAGTTCATTATATCAAAGCTCGTATTCAAGTAAATATCACAAGAACTAAACACTGAATTTTGTGGGTCAAGGAAAAAATATCGCCTGAAATAAAGTTATATTATATCAGTGTATGTTCATACTTTTAATCTTTTGTCCATGCGTCCAGCTTTGTGTGAAGTTAGAATCAGATTTAGTGTAACTCTGTAGTGTTCCTTGTCCAGTAAATGAGGCAGTAAAGGGGAATGAGAAAACGGACGAAGTGCGGTATATGGCAGGAACGGCAAAATAGAGAAATAAGACATTTAGGTTATATTAAATGGTTTTACATAGCGCAGACATCTTGATCTTTAGCTTTGTATCTACGTGTCAGTCATTGGTTTGTTATAGATTTTTGTATGCAAATGTTCCATCATTCATAATGTTTCCGAAATTGTATGCCCTTTTAGTAAGTGTCTACTACGTAGTTTTTTGGTAAGAAGTGTGAAGGATTTCGATAACGGGAAGGACATCTTGGCGAGTAAGCACAGTTGATGTAGTCCTGTGTGCGACAGGTTAAAATTGGGTCCTCTCCAGACTAAAGTCCAAGTGTGTGTGGCATGTTGCAGCGGTGTGGAGCTCGGGTCACAAGAAGGTGGACTTCCGGGCCTGCATGCCGCCGGACCCGCTGCGCTGCCAGATCCTGCACAACAGCACGATCCGCAAGTACGAGAATCTGCACGGCCGCCACGGCACGAAGGTCTACTGGGACTGCTTCATGTGCGACACGGACGGCTGTAACTCGGGTGACTCCCCTAGCCAAAGCAGCTCCTCGCCGTCTCATCACAGTGGCGGCTTCACTCTGCTGCTGCTGATCCTGCTGGCTTCGGCACCCTCAATGCGGCTGCTCGTCACGTGACTCGATTAGCAGAGAACCGTAAACGTGTTTACTTTGTACCTCCTGGGGTAACTTTGAACAATTCAAAGTGTTTTTTTTGGCATCATTTGTTGAAGGAAAAGTAAACAATGCCTGGGCAGATAATTTTCATTATTTAAAGCGTACAGCTACAGTTCGCCGTTCCTTTGCCAAATTGCACCGTAACTGAAATTTTGAGTTGTTAAAAGTTATCCCAAGCAGGTACGAATTATCCCCGGTTCACAGTGTTGCCGGCGTGAGGCCAGCACTGTACCTCAAGACAGCGACGCTCATTGATGCCTTGGGATACCCATAGCGTGTTGGATCCGACTGATATGGCGCTGAACAAGTGTTGTTCTTACATGGACATGGAGGAATCCTGTGGATCCATGCTTCCACTCCTGGTTCTTGGCGGCTAGCTCATTGATCATGGCCTCTCTTAGTCTTGTAGTGATGTGCCCATGCTCCACTTCGGAAAAATGTTACTTGGGGTTTTCTTTTACCCGTTTTTATTGTGTCTCAGAAAAATTTCGATCCATGGTGAAGCCAGTTTCTTCCTTTAGTGAGTTATAGCATTTTTCGTTAGTTTTATTTTAATCCATGGGTTCTTTTCTCGCCATTCGTCAGGAAAACACAAAACATTTTTTTTGTAAATATCCTTGTCTCTGTGGACTTTAAAATATTTAGTATTAAGTTACATGCATAAGCAGACAAAGGAAAACTGAAGAATATGAAATCATTTTTTGAGGTCATGTTTCATAATGTCGTAATTATGTGTTGTGCATTTTCGTGATACAGACTGTATATAGATAAGAGTTGTGATATTCGTAGCCAAAAGTCGTGAAGGAAATCAGTGGATCGTTCCGTGGGAAACGTTTAGGGGCTAAAATAGGAAACCTAACACAATAACTTCTTAAAGCGGTAACTACAAATCACCCTGGATTTGCAGAAACTTGGGTAAGGCAGGATATTCAAAACTTTAGTTAATACGAAAAATTTGTGGTGTGTAATGCTAGTAGGCTTGTAGGATAAAAAAAAGTTTAGTAGGTGCGAGTTTCTCGTTCCACCAATTTTATCAGACTCTTTGTATATCAGCTAAATTAATCCAGATAGCCAAATCAGTTCAGAAGTATGTATTCGTCGTTGACGATGTAGCTGGTACTGTAACTGTTCGATGGTTATTTTGCCCAAGAGAGCGGTACATTAAAATCAAGAAGTTAATTTTTTTTAAATCACAGTGTCATGCATAGAAAACTCTTTGTTAAATTTCCAAGACCATATTGAGTTTGTATGACACAGTACAATATTCCTTACTAACTTGTAGAAACACTACCATACGTAGGGTTGTACTGGCTAATACAGAAAATTCAGCAGAAAAACTGTTCCAATTTTTAATATTAAATAGGTGAAAATTTCCCTGAAATCAGTGATATTTGATTGCAAATCAGTGCAAATTGACTGCAAATCGTTGAAAATTAATTCATTGTAAATCAGTGAAAGTTTGTCACAATTGCTTCAAATCAGGGAATAAACGATAACCAACGTTGATTTACAGATAATTATTCTACTCTAATCACTGATTTAAAATTAATTTCACGCATTCTTTTGACGGTAACTACCAAGTAATAGAATTTTCAGCATTTAGTGATNTCACTGATTTAAAATTAATTTCACGCATTCTTTTGACGGTAACTACCAAGTAATAGAATTTTCAGCATTTAGTGATTTACTAAACTAAACACCATGATTGCGTAAATCTATTCTCGATTTTACAGCTAAGTTCTGCTCAGGGTTTTGGCAGAATTGGGTACTTGATTAAATCATTCACCATTCAGTTTTGTTAGGTGATCCTTCACTGGGATTAAATAGAAGTATAACATTAATTTGACACTTTTCTGATATTGCTGTTTTGTGAGAGTTCAGCAGAAATTCGCTGATGCAGCTGTAGAACACGACGTCTTCGCTTAATTTTGGCGAAAGTAATAAAAATGTATCACATAAAACTTTTTAAAATATTTAAAATATTTCTATACTCGTAAATTTAATATTATGTCTCGGTCACGTAAGGAACTTCAAACATAGCATCATTTTGTTTTCAATTAACATTTGACTGACAGTATAATAATTTAGTATATTTTGTTGCATTCGCTTTGTTTGGGACTTATTGGTATAATATACGAAAACCATATTGTCTGGTAAAAANTTAGTATATTTTGTTGCATTCGCTTTGTTTGGGACTTATTGGTATAATATACGAAAACCATATTGTCTGGTAAAAATATATTGACATGTCTATTCACTTGCTAACGAATAAGTTATCTGCTTGGTCGTCGTGGTTAACTTGAAAATATGTATTTAGAGGTCGCGAGTAATGCTTATAATTTCAACAAACAGAAATTACTAACTACAGCTACACCAACGTATTTTATACTAAATATTTTACTTAAAAAAATTATAAAGAAAAGATAGTTGATTATCTTAAAAATCTGTTACATTATTATAACGTTTCGGTTACTACATCGTTTGATATTTTCTGTCAGTGTTGTAATAAAATATATACTTTATGCAAAGTGATCTAAAATGTATGGTTCCGATTGACTCACGTTTAAGCTCTAATTGAGTTATGAATCCTATCCTCTTGCTATATGCAACTTGAATAAAAAGAACAATAAGGAAGTAACGAAATCTTTGGAGAATTTATCCACGTTTTATAGCTGGTCAACTAGTCCGACAAGAGACAGCGAAGTTACTTAACGCTAGTGTCATCCCTCCTCCTCTTTACATAATAAAGATAAGGATATGTGCCAGCAACAGTGGGTTTAAAATTTAAATATATACATCTTAGAATTGTTAAGTAACCGCCGATTGCGCTCATGAAATCCCGTCTTGTGTTTGTGATTCACAGTTCCGGCAATAATTTTTACTTCCAGTTAATGAACGCTTGCGATAAACGTGCCATTTTACAATTTCGTTTACAACTAAATCTCACGTGACATAACCAGCAAGTAGTCACAATATTGTTCAGGGTTAATGTTTTCTATCAAAACACTTTTCTTATTATAAATTAAATTATCGAATAATAATCATAATTATTGCCCTTTCAATAGCAGTTTCCCTTCAATATTACCTTTGGACATGATATAATTGGCCACTGCCACATAACTTTTTTATTTGTTTTCCTTTTAACTATTAGGGATAGCCCAACCATCGCACACATCTTACTATATCGAAGAACACAACATATGTTCTTCTGTACATGTTATAATTCTTAACTTAGTGAATAATTTTTCAATTGTAAACCCACCCTAAGTTTTACCAATGGTGAGGAGTGGAAGATAAAGAACAATGGCCAATGTAAGTTATACTTAGATCACCGCACGATGACACTATACGTTGTATGGGAGTAATTACAGAGCCAAAAACTATCTCAAAAACGCTTAGACATTATCTCATTGTATCGTTTATTGCATTGCATTACGTATATTCAATGGTAGCAGGTCAGTGTTCATTCCCAGCTTCACCAGCTGAATAATTGGGGTTTGAGAATGCTTGTAGTGACACGAGTATAAACTTTAAGATAAGTGACAACTTAATAATGGTCTTTCTTGCTTCATGCAAATAATGAAAGATTAAAAGATCACTTCATACCACTACACTACTTCGTTTTTTTTAAATTTTCTCATTGTCTTCGTCTGCCAGTTGACTTTCCCCTGGGATTCTAACGTTTAAATAGTTGCATGCTGTGATTGTATTTTCAATTTTTAAACTAAAACGCTGACACACGATATTAAAGTCATGCCATTTATATGGACAGCTTATGATAATGATTGCAATGTTTGTATGAACACTGACGCTATTCCCCACCTGTGGGTCCTAGGGTCCCCAGTTAATATTAGATGGCACAGACTATAAGGTGCCTTGAAGGTTGAGGGTATATAAATAATGCAGTCTTTCGGTGTTTCACTTTACTGGTTGGTTATATTGTCTCGAATTTAAATATACAGAAACACTTGAAACACTTCCGAGGTGTGGAACTCTATTTAACTAACTCGGATTAACTGTGGGCGACGTCGTGGGGGAGGAGGAGCTTCTTTGGAGGACGACTTGATACTTAGCTCTGCTTGTAGTGCTTGGTATGTGTCAGCTGGATGAGGTCCGGCGATGGGGGTGGCCTTGGAAAGGCCCACATTTGGTGATGTCTCCCCTTGACTGCTGCTCTGGGTTCGCTCCTCGGCGCTCTCCTCTCGTTCCGATGTCCTCTCGCGATTCTCGACGCAACTGACTCTCTCGGCGCGGTGATAAAAAACTAACCCCTCTTTTCTCGTAAATTCGCTTATATCCTCTCTTGACTCCCTCCCTAAGTTCCTACATGTGTCTCCCTTGTTGAGCGAGGGAGGTGGTAGGAGGGTGCAGTACAAAGAACTTCATAGACGCGCCATGGTTCTTGAAGGTGGAAGGAGCTGTGACCTGTACCCTAAAACTTACTCTGTCAGCTCTCCTTCCGCAGTGTGTGTCCCAGTTTCCCCGCGGTTTGGCTAAGGGGGGGGGGGAAGTGCTCGTGGCACCATCTCCTAGTTTGTCAGCCGTTTTCTCTTGTGTAACTAGAGGTGCGTGTTGACGCCACTCTAGTTTGGCTCTGCATTTTCGCCCGCTTTCCTACATATTTACGTAGCGCCTTCCAGGTGCTTCGGCGATATGCCAGCCCTTACTCGGCACAACCTTGACACGTGTAACTGAGTCTCCATCCTTTGGGTTGACCTGTCCTGGCTGTCCACGTGTCCCGCAACGCGTGTCAACTTGTAGGCGCAGATATTGGCAGAATTAAACCACTCGTTCATTTCTGGCCAACTGTTATCATTTTTGTTGTTGAAATATATTAATGATTGTGATAAAGTTTTCATAGTTGCTCATGTACAGCAAGTGACATATTCCATAAATATCAATGAAATAGCATTTCAATTCAAAAAGTTGAACGAAATTTGGCGCTGTTTCGGTTACTTTGCTACGTGATACCAGGTATGCAGCCTCTAAGAGACATTTGCAATTGTTGCCAGGAGCGCAAAACAAATTGTTTCATTTTCATAGTAACTGGAAACTTTGGTGAGTTTATGAATTAAATCTCGTAAATTGTGCGTAATATTTATGTTGCGTGTATAGCATTTATTGTTAACAAATAAATTACAATAATAATAAAATTGGCATTCATTTAAATTATAGTAAATAAACATGTTTACTGTAATATAATTCTGTATTATTTAATATTTGCAATTAATAATTTACAAATAAGGAATTTAACAATTTAATGTACAATTCCGAACATAAAGTTATTAACATTGCTGTAAAGTGAACTAAATATTTATGTATCAATGTGCAATAAAACGTTACATTAAATGTGATGAATTAGTGTTATTTCCATTGCAAAACCTAATGTTTAGTGTTTCCTTCAGACGTCTTGATGACCTCGATGACTTGTTGATGAGAGGAAAGGACCAGCTTGCTCCCATTTGTTCTTCAGCAGTATTATATGTTTTATCTTCCTCCAGATGTGAGGAATGTTTCCCCGAACTATTTACACGCAATTTTGCAACAATCTGCACAGTAGAGATTGACATTTAATATTGTGCTCACTGATAGGAATAATAAGGGTTAATATAGTCCAGTCAAATTAGACATAGCTATGAAAAAAATTCCAAAAGTTTTGATTTTTTTTTTTCAGGGGCTTCCTTTTGATGTGGGGAATTATATATCAAAAGTCCCCAAGGGTGGGGGGTTTTTCGGCTTTGCTTTCGACCCTTTTTCAGTTTGTCACTTATAACTCGAAATATAAGCATTTTAGCGACTTGGTCACCCAGTACAAAATTGAAGTAGACAAAAAATTTCCTACAATTTGTACTAGTAACATTTTTCTCTACAATCAAGCGCTCCGCCGCTAGAGCGCGTTGAAAAATGAGCAAGATTTGCTAAATCTGCAAAAATGCCCTTTAAAGCTATTTTCACCTTTGATTCTTCCTTATCATGACTTTAGATGACATCCAAACGCTCATATTATGTTCTCATATGTATCATGACATGTTTGCCGAACGTCAGTGATGCTCGTGTGGTAACTCGATCATGTACATCGTCGAAACGGAGTCCCGATGTCATAATGGAATTACAGGCTGACAAAGCAGACAGTTTTTATAATTCAGAATGAGTTTTACTTGATGCAAGTAATTGCTAATTATTAATTAAATCGTAAATGCAATGCAAAATGGAAAGTAAATGAAATGAATTAATTCATGNGCAGCACTAACAACTGCATGGGAGAACGACACCGATTTTTTCTTGATTCTCTGTTTGTTGCTGGGTCTTGAAGTTAGAACTGATTCGAAGAAAGTTGAGAGAGTTGGAGGGATCATTCCCTCTACCTCATCAAGAAAGTCATTACTTGGAGGGTACTGATTGGTGCCATATGCTTGGCTCTGTATGTCTTTCTTGATAAGTTCAGCAGCAGCTCTGACTACTCTAAGACGTTCTTCTTCTGGCGTTTCCTCCCTCATAGAGGTATCATACCAGGTTCCGTGCAAAATTTTGTCTCCAACATCCTTAAAACAAAGAACAGTCTTGAGGGTATGAATCTGGCTGATGATTAAACGTTCCTTATACTTCTCCTTCAGCTTTGCTTTTACTGTTTTAACTGATGGCTTTTCTCCAGTTATTGCGTTCATCACCTCCTCCATCGAATACTGACAGTAGGTTCCCTCATCAAGGAAAGAGTAAATATCTTCCATAGCAGCTAAAACGTAGTCATCTGAAGGACGTCCTCTTTTTGGCTAGTCTTCTTTGTTGTGAGAAAAGTGACATAGCATTGGTGATGGTAAACAGCTTCAGCTGAAACCAAATCGCTAACAGTTGCAATTCTTCGTTCTACTTGTTCTCCCCATTCGTCATTCCTTTCGTTTGCTCCTTTTAATATTCTAGCCTTAATCTCCAAACTGCGTACTTCATAAACAATCTCCCGTTTTTCCACAGGTTTTTTTCTTTCTTTCCGATAAAACTCTTCATCAATTGCTCTACCGCAGAACAAACACTTCACGTTGAAGTCAAATGGAGGAACGCTGGATCGACGACGGCTCCCTGATGGGCCTATTTCAGCTTCTTCAGCGCTTCTTACATCAGTATAAATAGATTCAGGTCTTGTGTAACGCCTTCGACAGTCGCTGTGAACTACTCCACTTCTTTTCTCCCTAAAAATCCGACTCTTCCCATCATTTCTCGCGATACTAGCAGCCAATAGTCCTTCCATCCCTTTCTCACGCACTACACTCCGATCATTTTCGACAGGTTCATCACATATTAAACACCTATCAGCCATTGTAAGACGATGGTAAGCACAGACACAATTTCAGCTGACACAGCACGACGCGATTGGTTTAACACTGAAAAAAGCACACGGGAACGAGACAACGTTCAGAGACGTACTGGCTGACTGAAAAACATCAATGGGGCGTTTTTGTGGTGAGGGGGTGTGGAGGAGACCAGGGGGAAGGGAGATAAGGCGAGGTCACTGGCTTCGAACATAAAGGAACAAAAAAGGGTCCCGTTTGAGGTCCGGCTCAGGGTTCCCCCTTGAGCCTCCCCTTTTATTTGGGGAACGCACTGAAAACCAAACGATTTTTTCAACTCAACTAGCTGACTTACATTTAATTAGTTATTTTGCTTTTAACTTATTTTGCCCATTTCCACTGATGATGTATGTACTAACAAATAACTTTATCATTATTTAATCCATTGCATTTACGTTTTAATTATTAATTAGAAATTACTTGCATCAAGTAAAACTCATTCTGAATTGCAAAAACTGTCTACTTGGTCAGCCTATAATTCCATTATGACATCGTGACTACGTTCCGACGATGTACATGATCGAGTCACCACACGAGTATCACTGACGTTCGGCAAAAATGTCATGATACATATGAGAACATAATATGAGCATTTGGATGTCATCTAAAGTCATGATAAGGAAGAATCCAAGGTGAAAATAGCTTTAAACGGCATATTTTTGCAGATTCTGCAAATATTATTCATTTTTAACGTGCTCTAGCGGCGGAACGCTTGATTGTAGAGAAAAATGTTATTTGTAAAAATTGTAGGACATTTTGTCTAATTCAATTTTGTACTGAGTAACCAAGTCTCTAAAATGCTTATATTTCGAGTTATAAGCGAAAAACTGAAAAAGGGTCGAAAACAAAGCAGAAAAACATCGCACCCCCCCCCCCTTCCACGAGCACGACTTTTGATATATGATTCCCCACATCAAAAGGAAGCCCCTNTAAAAAAAAAAAAAAAAAAAACTTTAGGAATTTTTTCCCAAGTTGGCCTCTGTTATGTCTAACTTGACTGGTCTAATAGTAGATCAGTTTGGAGTTGTAAATAATAGCTGTGTAATTTTATAACACTGTAAATAAATCAAGAAATGGAATTTTGTTCTTTTATATTTAATAGGACGTCCGTCCACCACGAACTCTGATACGCCTCTGGTGGCCTGTTACACTCGTATAAGAAGTGGGATGGAGGCACTTATTTATTAATCTATTTGTAAATTAACTTAGACAATGGGTAATTAGTGATATAAAAATAATAGTTAATTGAAACAATAGGCAACGAAATTAGGACAGTTTTGTTCAAATATAGCAGTGAATGCTAACTAGGAAATATTCAGCTGATCTGGAAGGACTGCGAGCGTTAATTTAGGGGCTATGTAACCAAATCAGTAGTGTAAAAGAAAGTGCGAATGAAATTGTAAATATCTAAATTAGTAGTGTTGTAAATAGTGTTTGCGAGAATGTAAATAGCCGAATAACTAATGTAAGTGATTTAGGGGAAAAGATACAGAATATGGTAATGTAGATAGGAAAATAGAAAGCATTAGCAAGTTAAAGAATACGAGAATATACTGCGCGGGCAAGAAAATTGATGGTGTAATTGAAAAAGTGGACAGCGTGAGCAACGCGATGGGCAGTGTTGGTGGGAGCGTGGACATTGTCGAGAATGAAATAAGTGCATCGAAGAAGGGATTGCAGGAATTTATTCAGTAGTGGGGTTCTATT